>JBAMJR010000032.1:537500-720000 GCA_038501785.1 Myoxocephalus aenaeus
TTGCCTTGCAGGCTCATGTTCAGTGTGAGATGATAAGATCAACTAGAGGCCAGGTCTGCCAACCATAGTGTGTCACTCAGCTCATGAAGAGGTCGTCCTTCTCTTTCAAAAACTGGTCAGCTCAGCGCTGCAGTGGTTTTATTCCCTGAGGTCAGACTCAGGGAATAAAACCCTGAGAGGTCAGACTCAGGGTATAAAACGCTGCAGCGCGGAGCTGCGCCTGAGCAGCCACCAGAGTGAGAGAGGAGGTCGGTGTTCAGCTTCGCTTTAAGTTAGCTGACAAGTCTTCTGCTCTGTGTTATGAAGTCTCGTCTGAGAGGTTTCAGTGTCGCTGTGAGCTGAGCGACCTCGTAGCTGTTATGAGGCATTTTCTCGTGTTTTGTTTGGACGGCAAAAATGTGATTGTTGAGCTAGCAGGTTAGCTGCTGTTTGCTTGACTTTTTCTCCATTATATTTTTAGAATCTGCTGCGGGCCGCAGTTGGCCCGCGGGCCGTAGTTTGGACACCCCTGGTATAAACGGTTTGTAATGAATATGCAAAGTAAACTACAGAATGAAGATCGTAAGAAGTGCCGGTACAAGTATGAAATAATTATACTTATTCTCGAGTTACAGGGTTTTCCTCTCAATGTCTGCTGAAACTCGAAAGGCTGTAGAACCACAGGATGCATTGGCAACGCAACTCCTTTACTTTCCTTCAGTTTGATTTAAAATGAGTTGTATCAAATAAACACAAGTGCTTCCCTAAACATAAGTGCTGCCTAAACAAATCAAGTGTCGGCACCATCAAATTATGGTGTTTTCCAACTGGATGACCCATAAATGTGTCAGTGTCTCATAAATTGACCTCACATGAATGTTTCAGCTCAGCGCTGCCCTCTTGTGTGACATTCCATAAATCACACCTCCTCAGAAACAATGCAATTGGCTCATTAATACTGTAAAAGCAACTAAGGTTCCAAAATAGAAATAAAGAAAAATGAGTTAATTTCAAATTGACTTTCGTGAACTACCTACTATGTTCATTGCTGACACTGCTGAAGGATCAGTGGCCCGAGTGAAAAAGCACTGCTATTAACAAGCATGTTTTAAATGATGAACTGAAGACTGTGATTGTGGTGCAGAGGGGTCCAAACTTCTCACAGCAAGGTGAAGACTTAACCCGCCAGTATGTGCACTAACAATCTGTCTTGAATCTTAAAACTATTAATAGATATATCGCCATTTAGCTGTCTCTTGACACGGAGCAGGCGGGTCCTGTAGTGGGAATAATTATTAATAAATGTATCTTATTTTGATTACCCTCACCAGAGTAACTGATCTCTCTTTGTCTTCCAGGCTGCCCCGTTATCTGTACTGGATATTAACATTGACAACCTACAAAGTGACGACCGTATGTAGTCTACAGTTCTATCCAATTCATTAAGTCAGGTTGAAATTACTTCAGCGTTCATTTTCCTGTTCCCCTAATATTTTTTTCAGAAATTGGAGTGAAGGATTCAGGTCAGCTTTACAGATATGAAGGACTGTATTGTCATGGAACTTCTAAGAAAATCGGGAAAATCACCAAATAAGTGATATTAAATTCAAAGCTGTTCTAAATCATTTTATAATATTAATAATTTCATATTTGACTGTGTAGTGTGAAATCCTCCTTCAAATCCTCAACAAACTATTATTACAATTTTTACTTTGGCTGATCGAGCAATTCAGCATCTTCACAACATTCAGCTCTTTTAGCAAGCAGCTGGTGAACATCGTGGAACACAGTCCTTCAGTTCTTGGAGCTAAAAGTGAATATTAGAATTACAATAACTCAGTATCCGAAGACACAACTCCAAATGAATATTGATGCTGCTCAATAACTGCTGGATGTATTAAAAATACTGTTTGCCATATCAACTGTAAGGCGCATGTCTCTGCAGTAAACCAAGATTGCCATGCACCGTAACTCGTATCTATCTATAAAGCTGGTGTTATTAACTGAGCATTGCAGCTTAAGTGTGGCTGTTTAGGCTCTTTAAAATGTATAGACCCTCCCACTTATTGCCAGCTTAACCAGCTGTGGAAGAAAGCAAATAACAAAAATCAAGAAACCTTGAAAAAGTCTTCATCAGACAAATGTATGATTTTACTATAATAACTTTTACTTAGGACTTTTCAAGCAACAACAACATTGGTATTTATCAGTTTCAACAGATTAACATGACACTGTTCTCTTGTGGGTACATTTCTTTCACCAGGTTTGTGGGACAAGGTGCTGACACTGAGGGGTGCCTATCATGAGAATGGCAAACTTAATGCAAAGGAATCTCAAAAACTGCGTTTCTACGTCAACAGAGACTTGGAGACAGAACTAGGAGTAGCAGTGAGTTTGAATCGTCTTTTAATTTGACCTGTTTGACAGAGAGATGTCACAAGTGTAAGTACTGGTCAACTTTACTTGTCACCTCTTTAACCTTTTGAGCCCTTCTACAGGCCTTCGTGAGGTCTGTTCAAGTAGTCGTATGAACCCCAAATGAGTTCTAATACTTGTGTTATTTTATATAATTTTTCCGAATTTATTTGTGAAAACATTTTCAAAAAAACTTTTAGAACGTATTTTGATCATAACTATGAACATCCAGCATGTTTATGAGATAAGATTTCCCAAAAATGCCTTTTCGAGCTGCCCCGAGTTTCAAGGCTCCATGGTTCAAGGCTTAAACAACAACCTACAGAGTTGTAAGACGCCTCTTTGTAAAGATAATGACCTAAAGAATCAGAATCACAATAAAACAAAGCCTTGGTTTGTTAGTCAAAAAAACTTTTCAAAAATTGAAAAGTTATAACCTTTATGCCTAAAGATGCATGCTGGGTATTATTCTTTGCATAAATTTCTGCTTAAGATGTGACGCGTTCTAAGAACCCCCCCCCCCCCCGATCACGGAAGCCTGCAGAGTCGTAAAAGGTAAGGTTACTGCAAGGTTATGGGGTTTATGTAATTACATAAACTTAACGGTAAGTTTAATTTGTTCGTTTCAGCTATAACTCTTCCCACAAGGCTTTACTGTATTTCAGCAATTTAAATGAAGTTAATCAACGTTGTGGTTCCGGAGATCCTTTAGGAAACCTCACTTGACTTATTTTATAATTTCCTTGTCCGATAATGGGCGCCGCGGGGCTAAAAAGGCATATAAGAAAGGAAAAGTGGAAGGAAATAAGGAAAGAAACTTTTTTTTAAGGTCTTCATTGCAAATGTTTTTCTTCAATGATTCCCACAGCTTACATCGATCTAGAAAGAACATATAACATGGCATGCTTTTTTTCCTGTTCTCTATCAGCCCTCTACCTTTGCTACTGCTCCTCCAATGGAAACGTATACACATCTCCAGCCACTACCAGCCAAACATGCAGGCAAAGTGTCCGTTTGTATTGATCAGGTAAGAAGTTTGTGTGCAGCTGGATTAACTGGTCCTTTTGTTTTGACTAGCTGAAGATCTGGGCCCCGTTCCTCGTACGTGGTTCAACTAAGTCGATCAAATGTCCTATTATCCAGCTTAAATTACCACGATGATTAACATCAGGCTATCTCTGTTTCTCAAAGGCTGATCCGCGCTCACACTGTCTCGTTAATTCGAACCAGACGTCAGTCATCTGGATAATTGCGCGCGCCCGTCGAGCACTGAATCCATGATCTTCTAACGCTTTTCTCCGCTGACGAGCAGGAGATGATCATGAACGCATATGAGGAAGTAAAGACCATATAATCATGGCAAAGTATAAAGCTGCGTTCACAACAGAAGCGTTGTGAATATTCGCAACGCTTTTGCAACGCTTTGTCATCGCTTTTGCTTTGAATGCAGCTTAACACCACCACCACTGCCGACATAAGCATGGCAAAATATCCAACAAGTTAAATGCGTAAGTGTTGGGAAAATGTATCGGCTAATTTTAAGTGCATCCAAATCAATCAGATTATATTTATTTAAATGTGCCTGCTGGCAGTAGGCTTTCAGAATAAGTAGATAAAAACAAGCCCAAAGAGTATCTAATTGATAGGAATTAATAGATACTTATGAAGATATATCTACTGTATGCTCGTATGTATCATGTACTATATGTGTATATACATGTATGTGTAGATTACTATATAACTAGGAGTTTGACTATGTGTCTGGGCGGATCAGTATGCATGTATTCATAATCAGAAATTCAATCAATTGAAGCAGTGAAAAGAAATTGTTTAATCATTTTCTACAATAATGATATGTATGGTGTACTAATAACACTGTCATATAATTATGAGTGCTTTCAACACATCCATAAGTTTCTTAAGCACTAAATAAACGTTACGAACAGCGCGGCATGCAACGGTTTCCCGATGTTCTCCGCAACACCGACACTGTACAAACATGTACCACTCGCAAAAAAGCGCAAGGCTGTGATCCATTCTGTGATCCAGTCTATGCATATAGTATGTGAGACAGTCAATACATACAGTATATGAGACAGTCGATGCTCGGCTGCGACTGTGGTGTTCAATGTACAGCTCGAAAAGCTCTTGTAAATAAATGATTCCTTGTCAGCAGAATCGATAGCGCTCGTACAGAAAGTCATAATGATGTGAGAACGGATCTTGGCGATCTCGAAGAACTCTCTCCCTATAAAACTAATCTAAGAAATATAGATCCTTCATCAATGAGGAAGGGAGCTGGCATTTTTGTCCGGTGGGAGTGGCCAGTTTATCCAGTGAATTTCAGTTAGCCTGCGCTCGAGCAGGTTAAGGGATTTGGATGTGTTGCTATGATGATCTTTCCAAACTTGCTTTGTGGAACCAAAAAGCTGACCTACGTCATCTTATCCTAGAAATTATCCGGCTAACTCAGTAAGCCAGGTACGAGGAATGGGGCCCTGATGACAGGCCGACCCAAGCATTGATGGGCCCCCTTGCTGAATTTGATCATATAAGGCTGTAGTTTAAATCATATATGTTTAATAGCAATGTGGCTTTTTCTCATCACAGGACACAGTGGATTTTGACATGGAAACACAAGAAGGGTAAGGTGTTTCCTACGTCCACTATACAGTATTACTAAAAGTATGTGAACTTTCAAATATTACACTTAAAGCCTATGTGGGCAAATGTGGCTCAGTGGTAGAACAGGTCGTCCTTCAATCAGAGCATCGGTGGTTCGAGCCCCGGCTCTGCTTGTCCATGTCGATGTGTCCTTGGGCAAGACACTTAGCCCCAAAATTGCTCCTGCAAGCTGTTCCTGCAGTGTATGAATGGATAGATAGTCCTTGCATTGGTGGAACCTTACATTACAGTAACTTCTGTTCATCAGTTCCAAAAAACAACAACATGGCAACAGATGAAGATGGTGGCAGATGCTCAATGCTTCACAACATCACTCGACAAACCAATGATGTCACAATGACTACTTACACTTCTTATATACAGTCTATGATTACAACACACAGAGGGAGAGTGACTTCATTCTCTGCTCAGGTAGACTCACATTGTAAAAGTAAACTAGTCTTATTGTAAGTTGATTTGGATAAAAGCATCAGCTAAATTAAATGTAATGTAATATCTCCACTATATCTGAATTTTGAAGAGAGCACCTTTTAAGATTGCCCTTATTGGAGCTAAGAAGCTGAAAGCAAAACCACTAAAATAGCCCCAGACCCAAAGTATATGGGCATCTAGCTAGATACTGTCAGTGCTCAGCTGTGCAAAAAACTTTAAACTGCCAACATGAAGCTAAACAGCATTGTTGCACTGACATCTTCTGGTTTTGTTACATATGCTTTAACCCTGGAAATCCACAGTGAGGGTTTTGCAATTCGTCTGGACTTTGACATCCCAACTCAAGAGAAAGAGTTCCTGAAGAAGAGGAGCGTTGTAGTGGCACAGGCTTTGCAGAAGCTTTTTGGCGGTCCCACTGATCCTAAAAAGGTAGAGTTCAACTTTCTCTTACTTTTTCCCTGATCCCCCACCACCCTACATATGTCAATTTGCTAATCATTTTGTTGATCAATAAAACAACAATGTAACGCCAAAAAGGTGTGCCAGAAGTCAAGACAACGTGACATCATGAACTCTTAACCTGTGACACATACAGCTTGCAATACACTGACGGAAACAATGACTGTGTGTACCAGGAAGACACACAGCTGATAATCTAATCTTTCATCAAAATTGCAATTCATCCAATACTTTGATTTATGACTAAACAGTCTTCGCTGTACTTTGTTTTTTTTCCTGCTGACATGGAAAGTAAGGTCGTGACCAGGGTGTACGTTAAACATAAGCTTCTAAATATTATTCCGCATTTGGTCAAACTCAAAGAGCTGCTCGAGCCACACCTCTGTATTCTCTGTTCAGGTGCCGACGATAGCAGTGGTGGCTTCAGGGGGAGGGTCCAGAGCAATGACCGGCCTGCTTGGTAGTCTGAGAGGCCTGAAGGATATCGGGGTCCTGGATGCTGTCAGTTACATCACTGGTGTTTCTGGATCCACATGGTGAGTGAACCATTTGAGTAGTCAAGTGTCCACAGTATCTTAATTTCAATCTTCTCTTTTTACATAGGCAAAGATAGGCAATCCATAACATTTTGGACTGTGCCTTTATAGAAAGGTTGTAATTAAACACAGGGCAGTGGGGCAGAAGACGGGTCATGCCCAAGCGGCAACATCTGAGGATGGAAAAAAACGATGCGGAATCCACATAGACTTCCATGTTAAAAGGCCCAAATTTACAGCAGAAATAAACATGTTTGCAAAGAACGATGTGGTCTCTTTAGCTAAAATCCTTGATCAGGACCACAGGGTTAATTTGTATCGAACTCACTTGTTAAAAATATATTTAGGCTTCAAGGTATGCATAATTAATATTGTGGCCACTTTGAATGAATGGTGGGCGCCATCACAGCTGCTAGCTGTCCCCTGAGCTAATTTAAGTTAATTAAACTTAAACTGTAAGCCATGTTTGTGCTGCTGGTGCCTTTTGGGGAAAAAATGATTTAAATATCAGACAAATCATAATACTTGCTGTGCAGTTAATTGTTTGCCGGACATCCTGCTGGCCAATGCACAGGCGTTGGATGACCTCTGTGCTGCCGGCATTAGTTCTCAGCGGAATATTAGGAACTGTAATGTCCGTGAAACTTGGCTAAATTCTGGAATACCAGACAGCGCCATTCAACTGTGACTATTTTTGTAAATACCGATGATACAAACAGAGGACTCTGCCAAGACAATAGGAGGAGGTGTGTGCTTTATAAAGATTACATTTAAAGCTAATGTACAAACTAAAGGGGCTGATAGGATTGCATTTTAGTGGAGTTGTAATGTTACCTTGAGGCCAATACATTGATTGGTTAAAAGAAGAAATCATGTTATGTTAAATTAGATTATGGTGGATTTCATGAAGAGGAAGGCCCCACTTTCTGCTGGAGAAAGTGGCAGAGCGTTGAATGCTGGCAACTGCTGGTGATCATGGATAACCCCTCATCTCCTATACAGCATGACCGTCAAGCTAAAGAGCACCTTTAACAACAGACTTATCTAGTAACTCCGGTGTAAAGGAGTGATACAGGAGATCATTTTAGACATTACAACTCTACTCATTGGACACCCTGAACATTGAATAACAGTTTAATCATTTGTAACGCAGACTGAAATATTGTTCATAGAACAATGCTTGTGTCATCCGACCTCTGCAGCTCATGAGCCGCTGCATTCTTGATGAGCTGCAGAGGTCGGATGACACAACCAGGCACACCAGCTGGAGTGAGTTGCAATAGATGACAAGAGCCTTGACCAGAACCAAAGCCGGCTCTTGGGTCAAGAACGGATGTGTCCACTTGATGTTGGAAAGAATGAATCTGCAGGAGATGGCCACTGCAGTGATGTTAGCAGCCAACGACAGCTGGTTCATCCAGTATCTCTCTCAGTTTCTTTGCAGTCCCAGTCAGGGACACCACAGAGCTCTCAATGGTGATGGAGAGGTCATGGACGGCCGATACCTTTTCTGGAAGGAAGAGAGGTTAAGCTTCAGGTGTTGTGTCGACATCCACTGAGAGATGTCAGCCAGACACGCAAAGATTTGTACTATCACCTGGTATTCAAATTTGGAAAAATGCTGAATTTGTGTCAGTAGAGTATCATCCGCATAGTTGTGGTCGAAAAAGTGACGGAAGAAAACAACAGAGCCAAGTGACTTGGTGTAATGCGAAAAGAGTGAAGGAACCAGAACATAAACTTGATGGACCCCGGTAGTAAGGCTGCCAGTTTCAGATCATTGGCTTTACAAAATATGGACGTAGTTTGTGTGATGTCACCCAAAGGTTTTTGAAGAACCTTCCAAAACCTTTGGGTGACACTTAGTGTCTAAGTTGGTAGCTCTGGCCTCTCACCTTGGCAGTGAAGACAGCCTAACTCTGAAAATGGGCAAAAGAGTAGCTTTTCGGTGGAGCTGAAGCAGGTCCGGGTGACTCAACAGTCACAAGTTACCTTGCAAGTGTGGTCCTTGAGGTAGGATGTGAAAAGAGAGAGTGCAGTAATAGGAAGTTAGAATAGGGGAAGAAGAGTTGGATATAGTACAGTAGGGTGGTAAAATGAGAAGTCTACTTCTATGGTTTTTTACAAAGTAACTAATAAAATTGCTCGGTGGAAGGGAGGAAGAAGGTGCAAGGATCAAGGCGCAAAATTAGTTTTGGAGTTGGAACAGGAGGTTGGAATTTTGTATTGAAAGAAAGAGCTTTTAGCTGCAGATAAGGATGCAGAGTAAGAGGAAAGATAAGACTAATAGGCAAGGAGGTCCTCAGAGTGCTTGGATATCTACCATTTGGTTTCATCTGCGTTAACATTCTTCTTTAAACTAGTGACATGACGTACAGACCAGTAGACTCGATCACCTTTGGCCTTGCAAAGTTCAGACCTCAAAAGCAAATGTTGTGTTGAGCCATTTTCAACCAATGAAACATAGATTGTTTACAGATAAATTTGATAAGAAATATTAACACCACCGTTGGTGTGTTTTATCACAGTAGTCATATAATTTAGTCAAATGTGCAGTACCTCTTTAAAACCCCTTTAAGTCACCTTTAACCCCTCAACACCAACCTGTTACTATGGCTACGATACCTGCTCTTAAAGGGACAGTCACCCGTATCGTCAGCCATCACACTAGTCCTGTAAATTATGTCCTCCAAGCCGAGTCCACTACAATGTTATGTATTTTGTGAAGTATGCAATATAATATTGGCAAAACCTAACCTGACTACATGTGAGTTGTTGTCTCAGTAAGAATAAGCGTGCCTGGTTATATGAATTTATTTTAAATCATTGTACCCCTTTTATACACTTATTACTTCCCATGTGAACAGGGCTATGTCTACTCTGTACCAGGAAGATAACTGGTCACAGGACGACATGAACAGTGTCATCTCAGCAAAGAAGGAAATGATGACTAAGAGTATCCTGAGAGTCTTATCTCCTGAGAAACTCCACTATTACAGAGAAGAAATGGCTGAGAAAGAGCAAGACGGTTACACTGTGTCACTCATTGATATGTTGGGCCTGATCTTTGAGCAACTTGTCTTTGGGAAGGTGAGCAGCTGAACACTTTCTGTGATCACTTTAATCATACTGTGTATTACTTTGAACGCTTAAAGATGTTGTGTGACTTTCAGAAAGTCTTTTACAGAAAGTCTAAAGACACTGGCGGTGATTAAATTAGCAAATGAACATTGGCCAAAACGGTGACGTGACACACTGTTTGTCATAATTCACAAGTTAGTATCTTGGATCATGTTATGGTGATGCAAGCTCGCCAACTAACATATGTCTTGCTCACTATAAAGTTAGCAAGCAATCAAGTCACGGTTAGCCACCTTTCTATAGTTTATGCTGCTTGGAAATGTGTTGGTTGCTTCGTAACATTAGCTGATTATGTCATTTGCAAACAGCAAGCTAACCAATTTATCATCTGGGAATCTGGATGAATCTGACTTAAGACAGTTATTTTCTATTTTAGCTGGCTAGCAATTGCTCTGTGTTAGCAGGCAAGCTAGCATTGGGAGACCCCTAGCACTGGGTCTTGCACTGGCAGATTTTTGGTTTCGACATCCGCCACTAAAGGTCCATCTCCTGGTGAACATTGGACATTGTAGCAATGCATAGTGCACTTTATACACTGAACAATACTAATACTATTATCATATTTGTATTTATTTATTTATTATTATTATATTAATTATTAGTATAGTTAATATTTATATTATATATTTATAAATATATATGATATATGTATTTATATTATTATTATATTAATTATTATTATATTATTATTATAATTTTTTTGTGCAATACTGTTATATCTTTTATATTTTGTGCCTTATTTTTATTTATTTTTTACCTTAAGTTTATTCTAATTCTGTGTGTTAGGAGGACCCAGCAAAATAAGCATTTCATTGTATAGAATAACTCTGTGTTATCTGTGCATATGACAGTAAAAACATCTTGAATCTTGAATCTCCAGGCCGCCACTGCACAATGTATAGAATGGAAACGCAGTTTGTGTGGACTCTTTATTGTACGGGATGCTGTTTGTTTGTTGAAGTTAGCTGACTCCATTCCTTACTTTACTTGTGGCTAGTGTTGTACATTGTTGTACTGTAGGGAAACGGAAGTGATGCATCACACACTGGACCGCATAAACGTCATATCCTTCTGATTTTCCTGGAGAAAATGTCCTTAGGCTTTTACATAGAAATAAGTCCACAGGCTGTTATAAGATATGAAGAAAGCTATATTACAATCCGTTCACTCTTCGCCAACAACCAATGATTCATACACGTGAAAAGTTACACATTAACTGTCCAATTAGGGTGTGTCTTTGCACCCTAATTTAATATTTTTTAAATGTTACAAATATTATTAATACAAATATATTTGTTTGGAATTACAGAAAGTCACCAGTACCCTGTCTGAGCAGCAGAGAGCAGTGAATGAAGGCCAAAACCCTTTACCCATATACACTGCTGTCAATATGAAGGATATGGCAAAGGGCTTTCAATCTGAAGCTGGTAACTATCCTGCATGATATTTTTTTATGTGTATTGTAATTACTGTAATAGCTAGAAATGACACTTGACCATGTATTCCGGAAAGTATTTTGTGGAAGGTGACTGAAGCCCAATGACTATACTGTACATAGGATGTCCAATATTAATTGCGTGAAACTCAAGTAACACCTATGAAGGCCCAGTTGTTTTTATATGAAATGTATCATTAATTTTGCAACTGAAGTGAATATGGGAATATTCAACTGGGCCAGACTGATGACAGGATATAGATTCAGGACATATTCAGACTCCAAAAGAAGAACTTGAACAAAATTGAAAACTGTGAAGGATTGATTGATTTTGTAATACCAAAATAACACATCTTGTCGACAGAGTGGTGTGAGTTTACCCCCTATGAGGTAGGCATCCAGAAGTATGGGGCATTTGTCCGAACTGAGGACTTCGGGAGTCAGTTCTTTCTCGGTAATTTCGTCAAAAAACTCCCAGAAGTCCGCCTCCCTTATCTGATCGGTAAGACCACTGCTTGATGCAATGTCAATGTACAGTAGTGCAATGCCAATTTAATGTAATTGCAATTGATTTTTTTCCAACTTAATCAGGAATATGGAGCAGTGCTATTTCTGTCAGCATGACCCAGCTATGGACGTTTGCTACAGGGTTCAAGCCTTCTTGGAGCAACTGGCTCGGACCAGAGGTCAACGACATAGGTACCATGACATAGCTATGATAATAAAGCATTTTTTTCTTATCTCATTTATATAGATTAATTGTTTACACAACATAGATGTGATAAAAACAGTCAATGTGTATACAACAAACCATATAACAGGAATAGTAAAACCTTTTTACTGTTACTATTATTGAGATTTTTTGTTCTTTTGACAGACGTTGACACTGAACCATCAACTCTGGATACGCACCTCATCAATCCAACCACAGATCTCACCAGCGCAGTGACAGATTTCTTAAGAAGTCGTCCAGCCATTGCTGAAATGTACAATTTCATGCGTGGGCTCTTCATGCACAGGGACTACAATCAACAGAGCAGCTTTGTTGCCTGGCAAGGTAGGCACTCATAGTCCTGTTGTTGAAAGTCGTTCCGTTTTTCACCTGAGGCCCGCGGGACCGCATAGGTAATGAATTGAAGACAGCAGAGATATTACTGTTATCCACGAGACGCTCAGTTACAATACAGCTTCCCACCACTCGGTGGCGGTAATGCGTCAGTCAGTTATTTAACAGGCTCTAATATGCATAAGAAGAAACTCATAGTCCTGTTGTTATTTTGCTTTTCACCCATAATTCAAAAACCTTGGAACAATACTGAGCCTCTAGCTGCAAAGGGTAAAGTGCAAAGGGAACATTATGTTACAAGTAACATGCACATTTCAGGAGTAAATTCTAAATGGCCTGTACCTGTATAACGCTTCTTGAGTCTTCCGACCACTCAAAGCACTTTTACACTACATGACATTCACCCATTCACACCAATTCATACACTGATGCAAGGTGCCACCTGCCAATGAGGACTATCTAAACATTCATACCCATTCATACACCGAAGGCAGATTTTTGGGGTTAAGTGTGTTGCCCAAGGACACACCGACATGGACTAGAGGAGCCTTGGATCAAACCGCCAATGTTCTGATTGAGTGATGACCCGCTGAACCTTCTCTATTACAGTCAGTTACCCCAGATCACCATGGATCCCTCCTGTCTGATACACCTGAGAATGGTGAAGATTGTTTTTGAGCACTTGAAGCTCGGCCTTAACATGGCTAAAGTGGCCAATCATGGAACTGTATTGCAGTGGGAGGTGGGAAGACCTTTTTAGTGGCAAGTCTGTCTTGTTTTTGCTGCCACTTGTTTTGTGTAGGCTGTCAAAGAACCTCTTAAATAAGTATTTCAAAGACTTCTAAAGGTTTTGTTCTGAGCAATGACCTCCCAGTTATATGTGGAGTAGAGTGTCTACTTGTGGGTAGATATTTTACTTGCCTGATGGCCAAATGCACTTATACGAAATGGAAAACGATTTTATATTTGGACAAATGCAAAAAAAAAAAAAAAACTAAATCTTACAAGATTACATTCGAACACATCATGATAATGCCCAATAGCCATTTTTACTGTTTAGAGCATGAACACGCCAAAATATAGCTCAATATTACCCCCATTGACATTAGCTGTTTGCTTCGTTCTAAGCAGGACTGTTCTGCCGGTAGAAGAGCTGGTCACTGGGATGACTCGCAGCCAGATGGCTTTATAATACATCTACCTTTCTGTTTAAGTCAGTAGTTCCAAATGACGATAATAATAAATATTAATAATAATAACAATAATAATAATACATTGTATTTGTTTAGCGCTCTAAAGCCTCTTAGCGTTCCTGTAAAATTTGCCTACAAGGCATACCCAAGGTAAATTGAAAGATCTACTTGAACTATTTGGAGTAAATGCTTGGTTTTGGTCTCTTTTGAAAGGTTTTTATTTCTGCCAGATTTTTTTTTTTTGTGTGCAAATAAATGCCTGCAGATGAGTATGAAGCCTTACCTAGTCCATGTGAAAAGTAGATAATAATACCACAGAAAATGAACATTTTGCAAAAAACATTCTAAGGGTATGTTTAGTCGTTTTCCAAAAAAAGGACATTATGAGACTGCATAGTAATGCTGCGTTCACACCAAAAGTGCGAGTAGATTACATGCAAAGTCCAAAAAAAAGAACTAGCAGAGCCGGGGTTCGGACCACCAATCCTCTGAGAGACGGGCATGCTAACCATTGAGCCATCAGTCAGAATGGATTGGAGGACTGACATTACTAGAAATATTGCTCAACTGGGCGTATTCCTTCGTGGTGTTGATGAGATTTTGGCTTCCTCGTGACCAATCACAGCGCACGTTAGTGGTCACGCGGGCCCTGTGGCCAAACACACGTTTCATAATGCTAGCAGGCCTCTCCATATAGTTTAACCAGCTCTCGATTGCATAGAGAAACAGAGGTGAAATGTGATTGGATGAGAAGACCCTTAACAAGCAGCGGCCACACAGCAGGCTGAAGGCTGAAGAGAAGGCAGACAACAGAGCAACAAAGGAGCTGTGCAATGAGAAAATAAGCTAATAGGGAAAAATTATTATAATACATGTAGTGTATTTGTGAAAAACAATACAATTATAAAATAGCTATAACTTTTAATTATAAAAAAATATATATATCAAAGAATTTAAATTTAAACTTTGTGATTCTGGTTAGGCCAGCAGAGAAGGCTTAGCAGGCCCTGACGGCCCACCACTGCTTAACACTAAAAGTGTTGTGCGCCCCACACCAAAAGCATAAGGCTAATCGTCTTGCAAACTTTAAGAGGTACTATTCAGATTTACTATCAGTATTGCTGACAGAGTAATTGAAGCATAAACACATTATAGTGCTTACTCACCAGCTGTCTGCCTCTTATGCAGTGAGGTCCCTGTTTGGGCTCTCAACCTACCACTGAAGCTGCATCACGTTTCTTCCGTCATTACATTGGCTATACGGAATGTCCATCATCGGAACAATCTGCCGCAGTGAGATTGTTCTATACACTACAGAAAAGGGGCAGGCACTTTGGCTATTCTAGACTGTGAAGAGGACATTGACAGATTGACACCTCACTTGACATTGGGTCAAGTGAGGTGTCAATCAATAGCTTAGCGTGCAGCGGACATTTTGGGAGCAAGTTTTTATATGCAAACCAGAGTTATGACTGAAGATAGTGGAAAAGGCATCCACAACCTCACTACTACAACTCAGTGTTGGCCCCGACCCCGACTGCCAGGAACCTCGTGTGACACTCGACAGTCAACTCTCCCTGACTGCCGACATGACCGCAACAACACGTTCCTGTAGGTTCATGCTGTACAACATCAGGAGAATATGTCCCCTTCTCACCCAGAAGGTTGCACAGGTTCTCGTCCAGGCTCTGATCATCTCACGCCTTGACTACTGTAACTCCCTCCTGGCAGGTCTACCTGCTAGTGCCATCCGACTTTTACATCTCATTCAGAATGCAGCAGCTCGACTGGTCTAAAACCTCCCGAAATTCACCCACACTACTCCGCTCCTCCCCGCCCTTCACTGCCCAGGCGGAAAAAAAAATACTAAGTATATTTAATCTTAGCATACTTGAGTATACTTTAGTATACTTGAAGCTATACTAATCATAAGTATACTTAAAGTGTGCTATTTTGGAACAACTTAAATATATTAACACTTGGAGGTCTGGTGGTCAATTTCTTGATTTTTCTTGATTTTACATACTTTTTAAATTCCCCTTTTTAAAGTCACTAGCATATGATACAAAATCATGTGTTGTATATCAAAAAATACAGAACAATCTCAGCTATCTATATAATGAGGCACCATTGTCCCAAAGGCGCAAGTGTAAATATGAAAATATGACTAAAGCTGAAAAATTTAATCTTGATTTTGGAAATGTCTCATATTTGTTGTGAAAACATAACTTTACTCCGGTGGGATAGCGGTTTTGGTGATGGAAATTGGTTTACCAAAAGGTCTTAGGTTCACAAAAGCAGTGGAATATATGAATAAAATGGTAGACACATGTAATTTAATGTCTAAAAAAAAATATTATTATATGGTGGGGATGAGGAGCTGTGGCTGGCTTTGCGGCCTGCTAGGTGATGTGTTCAGGCAGGCAGACGGACAGGGAGGCTGCTGCAGCGATGCTGCATGTTGTCCTCTGGACCCTCACAGCTCTGAATCCACTCTGTAAAATACATTAATACAGTCACTATGAGTTCACTGAAAGAAAGTTAACGGTGATAGAGACAACAATTGATTATGCCCCGTTTAGTCATATATACGGATGATAACAGCCAACACGGCACTATTTACCGACGTGCTAATCGCTCGTAGCTCTCGTCAACACACGTTATTTACTGTCTTACAAACATATAATGGAGGTCCAACACTACTGGTCGTACTATGTTCACTGTAAGAAAGTTAACGGTGATAGAGACAACAATTGATTATGCCCCGTTTAGTCATATATACGGAAGATAACAGCCAACACGGAACTATTTACCGACGTGCTAATCGCTCGTAGCTCTCGTCAACACACGTTATTTACTGTCTTACAAACATATAATGGAGGTCCAACACTACTGGTCGTACTATGTTCACTGTAAGAAAGTTAACGGTGATAGAGACAACAATTGATTATGCCCCGTTTAGTCATATATACGGAAGATAACAGCCAACACGGAACTATTTACCGACGTGCTAATCGCTCGTAGCTCTCGTCAACACACGTTATTTACTGTCTTACAAACATATAATGGAGGTCCAACACTACTGGTCGTACTATGTTCACTGTAAGAAAGTTAACGGTGATAGAGACAACAACTGATTATGCCCCGTTTAGTCATATATACGGATGATAACAGCCAACACGGAACTATTTACCGACGTGCTAATCGCTCGTAGCTCTCGTCAACACACGTTATTTACTGTCTTACAAACATATAATGGAGGTCCAACACTACTGGTCGTACTATGTTCACTGTAAGAAAGTTAACGGTGATAGAGACAACAATTGATTATGCCCCGTTTAGTCATATATACGGATGATAACAGCCAACACGGAACTATTTACCGACGTGCTAATCGCTCGTAGCTCTCGTCAACACACGTTATTTACTGTCTTACAAACATATAATGGAGGTCCAACACTACTGGTCGTACTATGTTCACTGTAAGAAAGTTAACGGTGATAGAGACAACAATTGATTATGCCCCGTTTAGTCATATATACGGAAGATAACAGCCAACACGGAACTATTTACCGACGTGCTAATCGCTCGTAGCTCTCGTCAACACACGTTATTTACTGTCTTACAAACATATAATGGAGGTCCAACACTACTGGTCGTACTATGTTCACTGTAAGAAAGTTAACGGTGATAGAGACAACAATTGATTATGCCCCGTTTAGTCATATATACGGAAGATAACAGCCAACACGGAACTATTTACCGACGTGCTAATCGCTCGTAGCTCTCGTCAACACACGTTATTTACTGTCTTACAAACATATAATGGAGGTCCAACACTACTGGTCGTACTATGTTCACTGTAAGAAAGTTAACGGTGATAGAGACAACAACTGATTATGCCCCGTTTAGTCATATATACGGATGATAACAGCCAACACGGAACTATTTACCGACGTGCTAATCGCTCGTAGCTCTCGTCAACACACGTTATTTACTGTCTTACAAACATATAATGGAGGTCCAACACTACTGGTCGTACTATGTTCACTGTAAGAAAGTTAACGGTGATAGAGACAACAATTGATTATGCCCCGTTTAGTCATATATACGGATGATAACAGCCAACACGGAACTATTTACCGACGTGCTAATCGCTCGTAGCTCTCGTCAACACACGTTATTTACTGTCTTACAAACATATAATGGAGGTCCAACACTACTGGTCGTACTATGTTCACTGTAATAAAGTTAACGGTGATAGAGACAACAATTGATTATGCCCCGTTTAGTCATATATACGGATGATAACAGCCAACACGGAACTATTTACCGACGTGCTAATCGCTCGTAGCTCTCGTCAACACACGTTATTTACTGTCTTACAAACATATAATGGAGGTCCAACACTACTGGTCGTACTATGTTCACTGTAAGAAAGTTAACGGTGATAGAGACAACAACTGATTATGCCCCGTTTAGTCATATATACGGATGATAACAGCCAACACGGAACTATTTACCGACGTGCTAACCGCTCGTAGCTCTCGTCAACACACGTTATTTACTGTCTTACAAACATATAATGGAGGTCCAACACTACTGGTCGTACTATGTTCACTGTAATAAAGTTAACGGTGATAGAGACAACAATTGATTATGCCCCGTTTAGTCATATATACGGAAGATAACAGCCAACACGGAACTATTTACCGACGTGCTAACCGCTCGTAGCTCTCGTCAACACACGTTATTTACTGTCTTACAAACACATAATGGAGGTCCAGCACTACTGGTCGTACTATGTTCACTGTAACAAGTTAACGTGATATATTCAACAATTGATTACTCACCGTTCAGTCTCACAGAAACGCTGTGGCTGAAAAAATTCCTAAATTGGAACAACTTAAAGTATACTTAGTACAAGTTAAGTATATTACTGTGTATGTGCTAATAAACATGCCAAAAGCTCACTTAAATTATACTTTTTTGAAATATATTATTAGTATTTTACAAATATGTAAATATTTATATATTTATAATGTTGTATAATATTTATCAACTATGCCGTCTGGGAGAGATTTAAAATGAAAATGTCCCTTTAACTCTTCCCCAACGGCCGACGCGGATCTGCGTCTTGAGAGTGTTTACGTTTTTTAAATATTCATATCTTCGCGAAGAAACGGCGTAGAAAAAAGAATCCGCTGTTCCTAGATCCGCCAAACTCTGTAGTTTCCACCCCTCTCCTCTGTGTGCTTCTAACAGGAGATCACAGCCTGCAGAGTCTATGTGGACCTCGGCCTTTCAGCGTGATTTGTCAATTCAGGTGTCCGTCGACATTTTGTGTGAAACACACAATGAACACTCAGGAAATCCCTAAGGACCTACCCGCCCACCTACGCTGCAAAAATTTACTGGTTTTCACTTAGACAGCACACTACCTACCTGTAAACCAGCTATAAAATAGTGTCTTCTTGCAGTGTACTGTAGAACAACACTTGCCACAGACTGCACGGCACCTCTGCTCCGATTAGTTGTTCAGCAGTTTTACTCTGCGCGACGCGACACACGAGCATGCGCTGGTACACAGTACACAGTACATACATACAGAGTACACAGTACATACATACAGAGTACATATATACAGTACATACAGAGTACATATGATCATGTTCTGAAAACTGTTCTTGAAACATGCACATTGTGTAAGCTTGATCTGCAGTATGAAGTCATTTTTCGGTCCCATTTTTATAATTTTGGTGAAAGTTGTGACACACCACACTTCTACTAAAAAAAACGAGAATAAAAAAATTGGTTTTAGACATTTATTTACATGTATCTACCATTTTATTCATATATTCCACTGCTTTTGTGAACCTAAAACCTTTGGTTAACCAATTTCCATCACCAAAACAGTTCGACCACCTGAGTAAAGTTATGTTTTCACAAGAGATATGAAGAATTTCCAAAATCAAGATTACATTTTTCAGCTTTAGGGTCATATTTTCTCTTTACACTTTTGCCTTATGACAATGGTGCCTCATTATATAGAGAGCTGAGATTGTCCTGCAATTTTTGAATTTAAGAAATTATGTAAAATCGAGAAAATGACCTCAGTGCCCAGAGAGTGCAGTACCTGTGTGCGGCAGTGTTAAGCCCCTCCCAATGCTAAAAAAAAACATGCTGTTAACGCATGATGAAAATTATTGTCGGCGTTAATGGATTGCTGCGTTAACGCATTTATAACGCGTTAACGTGCCCAGCCCTAATATATATTGTAACGTGCTCCCGTTACCCCCGTGGTGTTTCTCCTCGCACAAAGACCAGCACACAAGTGTATGGGTTCTCCAATTATTTATTGAACGCCAAATGCCTGTGACTCACGAATGCTGGGGCAAGGCAGCATTCCTGTACATGGTGGTTGCTTGCCAGAAGAGGGAAAAGTTTAACACGGAACACAATTGACATCATATGCAAGCCAGTTATTTCATTTTCTGTTTCCTAGTCAACAACCTATTCATGCAATCTTGCTTGCAAATCTGTTTATTTTCTGTCCAGAAACGCATATTGATGCCTTCCCAAACCAGCTCACACCCAGTGACTCCACCCTGCGCCTGGTTGATTCTGGTCATGCCATCAATATTGGCTGTGTGCCTGTCCTGCGGCCAGAGAGAGATGTGGATCTCATCATATCTCTGAGTTACTCGTGGGACCCAGAGCGCATCCTCAAGGTAAACAGAATGAGGAGGCGCTCTTCTGGGACGCAAAATTGCGTTTCCTGAATGTCTTCATCAACGTTAACAATATTCTCTGATCATGTCCAATCTATCAGGTCCTGGAGAAGACAGCTGCTTACTGTAAAGACCATGACATCCCCTTTCCCAATGCTGATTTTGCCAGTCTGGAAAAGGAGCCTCAAAAGGAGTTCTACATCTTCGAGGATAAGGAGAATCCCAAGGCCCCGATAGTGGTTCACTTCCCACTTGTCAATGTCACATACAAGCACTTCAAACACCCAGGTATGCCCATTTGAAGTAGCTGAAGTTCACTGCAACAATGTTGCTTCTATTGCTTTATTATATTTTTTGTTGTGCTGTATATCTTGAAACAATAGCAATGTAGCAATAGGAAGTGACCTTTCTCTGCAAGGTAGTCTCGCTATAATAGAAGTCATGTGAGGATCTTTTACAGGGCAGGGGGCTGGTAATGGCAGGACAGGGTACCTGTATTTCTTCATTCTATACTGAAATGATACAATACTTTATCAGAGCATTTTAGCATATATTTATAGGGTGATAGACCTGTACTAAACATTCTACCTCATGCAGCCTATTGCAGCTAATGTTAAGCACTACAAATTGGGAACTCAACCAATCGACATGAACTTCTGAATTACTGAGGATCTGCTGTATTACTGATGACCAAGTGCTATTCAACTTGAAAGGCAATGAAACTGCCTCATGTATTTCTACATCCAATAAGACATATAATTATGTATTATAATGTGCTTCATAGGTCATGATTTAACCAATTGGATCATTATCTTATGACTTTACAGGCGTCAAGCGTGAGACTGAGGAAGACATAAGAGCTGGGGAGGTGGACGTGAGCAGCAACAACTCTCCATACCTCACCAAGAACTTTACCTACTCAGAAGAGGATTATGAGGCTCTGGTGGACCTGACCACTTATAACATATTAAACAACAAGGAGAGCCTCCTTGAAGCCTTGCGTAAGGCCCACGCATGTAACTGTGAATCGTCTGGGCCTAATCGTAAAGGGACTCAGTGCATTTTACAATAAGAAGGAGCCTCCTGTTGGTGGTGTGTTTTTACGACTTTGCACTCCCTATGACTGCAAACACATACACATCTCACGCGCTGTGGAACAGAGCAGGGTTTATATATACACTTGTCTCTGCATTATCTATTATCTATCTTTAATACGTACGGTTTATTTCTTTTTAAAAATCTTACTAGGGCTAAGGTGTTTTAGCGCTGCAGACCGCATATTGGGAGCAGCTATTACCTGGTGGTAGAGTACCGAGATAGTGTGTTTACTCTACAATATAATCCATGTTTAATGTATGTAACTGATATAGTCTGTACTACGATTTCCTTTTTTTACATGCTTTATCAAGAAGTTGTGTAATAATGTGTACTACTGAGAGGTCACTGTAAGGTAGCCTTGATTGTCTTGAGCTATGAGCAGGTGTTGCCAACTAGTCCTGAGTGTCAGTATAAATCAATATTAAACAATTCTAGCCAGAGCTAAAAGTTAAGGAGCTTCTCCCAAAGGTCAGGAGAGGGTGAGGTAGATCCCCTTTAGCCTGGGGCCACTGGTAGATCCCCTTTAGCCCGAGTAAGTATGGAATTTCTTTGGACAAAGCGCGTAGGACACTGGTACGTCAGGTCGGTCGTAGATATTGATTTTTCAAATCTCCGTACTTATTGGCAAAACACTTTGCTCATTAGCTTGAGTTTTTAATTATTTACGGGTGTTTACGAAATATTTAGCTCTTCCCTTTTTTATCTGGTGTTGAAATAAATCTCAACTGCATTGCAGTTTAACTAAATAACTCGTTTGTAGTCTTTTTAAGCGATTAACTAATCGGTTCCTCGATCGAGTCTCCATGACGTCATCATCCAACCCTTGAGGTGAGTTGAGCTCCGACCCCACGACTACACACATTGATATGGACACATAATTCTAGCTGCTTAACTCGCCTAATACATTAAGTGTTCTTCATTAATATCCTTGCATCCAGTGTTAATTCTTTGCCTTGACCTAACACATTGTACACTTGACCTAACACATTTTTTACAAAAATGGCGCCGTGCCAGCGGCTGCCTGTCGCTGTAGCTGCCTGTATGTTTTCTCTTTTACTTTATTTTTTCCACTTTTCCTCTCTTCTTCTTTTTCTTTTATTCCATGTTTGGTTTAAATTACGCTTAGACAACGGACCGTAACTTTTTCGCAACTTTCTCGTGGCTTTTTGATTACTTTTCCGTTTGTAACTGAGAGCCACAAACATAACAATGACTGGGACCATTGTTTTCTCACGCGCTCAGCTGATCGCGCTGTGCAAACCACAGCCTGGTGCCGGGCCTGTGATCCCTTTGGAGCTACGGAGAAGGGCTCGGGGCTGCAGGTCGGGTGCTAAGAGGAGGGCGAAAACGAGGAAATACAAACCCTCGGTACCGGCGATTATAACGGGGAACGTGAGGTCGTTGGCGAATAAGACGGACGAGCTCGGCGCGCTGGTAATGACTGAGAGGATCTTCCGTGAGTGCAGCATCTTGTGCTTCACTGAGACATGGCTGCATGCGGATTTTCCGGACCACAGCGCGTCGCTGCCCGGCTTCAGGACTGTACGGGCGGACAGAGACGCTGCACTGAGCGGTAAAAAGAGAGGGGGAGGGATTGCAGTGTATGTGAACGAGAGGTGGTGCAATCCCGACCGTGTGTGTGAAGGAGCGTTTCTGCAGCCCGAACATTGAACTGTTAGCCGTGGGGATGCGCCCGTATTATTTGCCGAGGGAGTTCACGTCGGCCATTGTTGTCGCCGTTTACGTGCCACCATCAGCTGACGCTGAGGAAGCAATGGACACCATCCACTCAACTGTGTCTGGACTGCTGAGTCAACAGCCTGGTGCTTTTATGGCAATAACTGGTGACTTTAATCACACCACACTGGACAAAGCTCTGCCTACTTTTCTACAGTATGTAGACTGTCCCACAAGGAACACTAAAACTCTGGACCTCCTGTATGCAAATACTAAGGATGCATACAGGGCCACTGCCCTTCCCCCCCCTTGGCAGGTCTGATCATGACCTGGTCCTGCTGACACCCAGGTATGTTCCTCTGGTGCAGAGGCTGCCTGCGACCTCCAGGACTGTTAGGCGGTGGTCTCAGGAGGCTAATGACGCCCTGCAGGACTGCTTTGAGTCGACGGACTGGGATGTGCTGTGTGGACCACATGGGGAGGACATCAACAGCATGACTGACTGCATCACAGAATACATCAAGTTCTGTGAACACACCATCATTCCATCCCGGACTGTGCGCTGCTTCCCCAACAACAAGCCCTGGATCACCAGGGACCTGAAGGCTCTTCTTAACAAGAAGAACGCTGCTTTCAGGTCTGGGGACAGGGATGAGCTCAGGAGAGTCAAGCGCAACCTGAAGGTGAAGCTCAGGAAGGGCAAGGACTCATACAGGAGGAAGCTGGAGGCCAAACTCCAGAAGAACAACACGAGGGAGGTGTGGACCGGAATGAAGCAGATTACTGGCTTCAAGGTGGGAGGGAGACATCCAGGGGGCTCCCTGGAGAGGGCCAACGAGCTGAACTGTTTCTTCAACAGGTTTAGTTCACAGCCGCCATCCGTCTCCTCCACACAACTCACCTCCCATACTCCTCCACCTCTGCCCCCCCTGTTGAGCTGCACAATCACTGAGCCCTCAACATCCAATGGCTCTCCCACTGAGCCCTCAACATCCAATGGCTCTCCCACTGAGCCCTCAACATCCAATGGCTCTCCCACTGAGCCCTCAACATCCAATGGCTCTCCCACTGAGCCCTCAACATCCAATGGCTCTCCCACTGAGCCCTCAACAACAACAATTGGCTCTTCCACCCTCCCCCCTCTCTCTGTGACGACTGACCAGGTGAGAAGACAGCTGGAAAAACTCCACCAACGCAGAGCTGAAGGACCTGATGGCATCAGCCCCAGGGTCCTAAAGATCTGCGCCACCCAGCTGTCTGGTGTCCTGCAGCACCTCTACAACCTGAGCCTGAGGCTGGAGGAGGTCCCTGTGCTGTGGAAGACGTCGTGCCTGGTCCCTGTCCCGAAGAAGTCATCTCCATCTGGCCTCAATGACTACCGACCTGTTGCCCTCACCTCCCATGTGATGAAGGTGCTGGAGAGGCTGGTCTTGGCCCACCTCCGACCGCAGGTGAAATCGTCGCTGGACCCTCTACAATTTGCTTACCAGCCTCATGTGGGAGTGGACGACGCCATCATCTACCTGCTGCAACGAGCTCAGTCGCACCTGGATGGAACCGGTGTCTCTGTGAGAGTCACTTTCTTTGACTTCTCCAGTGCATTTAACACCATCCAACCACTGCTACTGAGTGAGAAGCTGCGGGTGGTGGGGGTAGACTCGTCCACCATCTCCTGGATCACTGACTACCTCACAGGTAGACCACAGTTTGTCAGAATGGGCCGTGTGCTGTCTGAAACGGTGGTCAGTGATGTTGGAGCCCCACAGGGAACTGTTCTGTCACCCTTCCTGTTCACCTTGTACACCACTGACTTCCAGTACAACACAGAGTCATGCCATCTGCAGAAGTACTCTGATGACTCTGCGGTGGTCGGGTGCATTAGGGATGGACGGGAGGAGGAGTACAGGGCAGTGGTGAGTGACTTTGTGGAGTGGGCCGGTGAGAATCACCTGCTGCTGAACGTGACCAAGACCAGAGAGATGGTGGTGGACTTCAGGAGGAAGGCGACTGCTCCTAGACCTCTGAGTGTTCTTGGAGAGGACGTGGACATGGTGGAGGAGTACAGGTACCTGGGTGTTTCCATCAACAGCCGACTGAACTGGAAGAACAACATCAACGCTGTGTACAAGAAGGGGATGAGTCGACTCTTTTTCCTGAGGAAGCTTCGATCCTTCAACGTGTGCAGCAAGATGCTGGAGATGTTCTACCAGTCGGTTGTGGCCAGCGCCCTGTACTTCTCCATCGTCTGCTGGGGGAGCAGCATTGGAGCCGGTGACACCAACAGACTTAACAAGATAGTTAAGAAAGCCGGCTCCATCATTGGCTGCAGGCAGGAGTCTCTGGAACAGGTGGTGGAGAGGAGGACGCTGAAGAAACTTTTGTCCATATTGGACAACCCGGACCACCCTCTCCACCACCTACTGCAGGGTCAGCGGAGCACTTTCTCGAGGAGATTCCTCACGCTCCGCTGCAACAAGGACAGATACAGGAGAACATTCCTGCCAACGGCATTACGGCTTTATAATAAATCACCGCTTGCCAGATCCTCTGACTAACAACATGTATATATATATTTTTGCACAATCGAAGCTATTTCTATTTTATTCTATTTTATTTTATTATTTTTATTATTATTGTATATATCTTTTATCTTTCGTCCTGCTGTTTTTGTTTATTTTGTTGTAAGTTGCTGCTACCCCCGACACCAAATTTCCCCTCGGGGATTAATAAAGTATATATTCATTCAATACTTAATAGCTAACACGAGGAGCTCTATTTAAACCTAGTTTTCTCACAATTTGTGAGATTGATCATAAAGTAACATGGAGACAACATATTGAATATATAAATGGTAAAATTTCAAAGCAATACTGTATAAATGTAGAGATGTACTAACTTCTAAGGCCTTGCATATAATGCATAGCTCACTTATTCTTCCATATACTATATTTTATTGTGTGGGGGTCAACCTATAAAACCTTTATAAATTCATATATATATATATATATATATATATATATATATATATATATATATATATATATATATATATATATATATACATATATACATACATACATAAGTCTTGTTACAAAAACGAGTGATATGTGTGATGGAAATGAATCATAAGGCGGTTTTCTGAATGTGAGTATTACTGAACTCTGAAAGCAGAGGTCAGCTCATCTGGACCTAGTCTGATCAGCGCCATCCGAGTGGGACAATAACAGAATTCATCTTTTTATTGTTTAGGTTTCGTTTTGTTTTCTCCTTTTGTCTCTCACTCTTGACTCTCAGGGCCGCAGCCACAACAACACCTTCCAGACAGGCATCAAGGCTTGTCTGGTGGGAAGGAGCACACTGTGAGGAGGAGCAGGAGGAGAGGGGAAAGGGCAAACATTTCAATAATAAATGTTGATGTATAAAACTCATGTTGAACTATTTTTCGGGGTCAGATCTCCGAACCATCTGTGGTGAAGAGCTCTGTCCATTCAATTGAATTAGTCAAAGTTTCTGTTTAATAAATTATTAAAGACATTTAAGTGTTTCACATCACATTTGTTTTCTCTCAAGCAGATCGATAAGGTTAATTAATTTCCATTACAATACGTATCATGAATAATGCTCGTTACCATGAGACAATGTACAGAGCTAAAGCGAAGTCACTGCCAGACTTTGTACAAAGGTTGTTTTCATTAAATTACATTTAATTTAGCTGACGCTTTTATCCAAAGTGACTTACAATAAGTGCATTCAACCATGAGTACAAACTTAGAACAACAAGTATCAAGAAAGTCTTCAATAACGTTGCACTACAAAGTGCTATCAGTAAGAGACATTTAAGTGCTACTAAAGTTTCTACTACGGTACTAGCTTCCTTATTCAAGGTATAGTCGAAAAATATGTGTTTTTAGTTTGCGACGGAAGATGTAGAGACTTTCTGCTGTCCTGATGGACAGCAAACAGTCGTGACTTTGAGTGTTTAGCTAGCAGTGACGGAGCTACAAGCCGATTGGCAGAAGCCGAGCGGAGCAAACGAGCTGGGGTTACGGTTTTACCATGTCCTGGATGTAGATTGGACCCGATCTGTTCGTATCACGGTACGCAAGTACCAATGTTTTGAAGCGGATGCGGGCGACCACCGGTAACCAGTGAAGGTCGCGGAGGAGCGGAGTAGTGTGGGTGAATTTGGGGAGGTTAAAGACCAGTCGAGCTGCTGCATTCTGGATGAGCTGCAGAGGCCGGATGGCACTAGCAGGTAGACCTGCCAGGAGGGAGTTACAGTAGTCAAGGCGCCAGATGATCAGAGCCTGGACGAGAACCTGTGTTTTCAATACATGAGTGTAAATATGATTTGAGAGATGCTTGTAAGTTTACTGTACAAAAAGCTAAACAAAAAAAAGGGGTTAAAAGAAGATGTATTTGTATTGTAGGAGTTCAAATGTGGAACAAGGCGTGGTCAACTCATTTTGGGTTTTCAAAAGGATTGTTTGTAGAACTCTTTTTGTGAATGAAATGCTCATATATATAATTTTTTTTCTTTATATGGAATTAATTATCTAATTTAATTGATAAGAATTTAGGATCGATATATATATATATATATATATATATACACTCTCACCTAAAGGATTATTAGGAACACCATACTAATACTGTGTTTGACCCCCTTTCGCCTTCAGAACTGCCTTAATTCTACGTGGCATTGATTCAACAAGGTGCTGAAAGCATTCTTTAGAAATGTTGGCCCATATTGATAGGATAGCATCTTGCAGTTGATGGAGATTTGTGGGATGCACATCCAGGGCACGAAGCTCCCGTTCCACCACATCCCAAAGATGCTCTATTGGGTTGAGATCTGGTGACTGTGGGGGCCATTTTAGTACAGTGAACTCAGTCATGTTCAAGAAACCAATTTGAAATGATTGGAGCTTTGTGACATGGTGCATTATCCTGCTGGAAGTAGCCATCAGAGGATGGGTACATGGTGGCCATAAAGGGATGGACATGGTCAGAAACAATGCTCAGGTAGGCCGTGGCATTTAAACGATGCCCAATTGGCACTAAGGGGCCTAAAGTGTGCCAAGAAAACGTCCCCCACACCATTACACCACCACCACCAGCCTGCACAGTGGTAACAAGGCATGATGGATCCATGTTCTCATTCTGTTTACGCCAAATTCTGACTCTACAATCTGAATGTCTCAACAGAAATCGAGACTCATCAGACCAGGCAACATTTTTCCAGTCTTCAACTGTCCAATTTTGGTGAGCTCTTGCAAATTGTAGCCTCTTTTTCCTATTTGTAGTGGAGATGAGTGGTACCCGGTGGGGTCTTCTGCTGTTGTAGCCCATCCGCCTCAAGGTTGTGCGTGTTGTGGCTTCACAAATGCTTTGCTGCATACCTCGGTTGTAACGAGTGGTTATTTCAGTCAAAGTTGCTCTTCTATCAGCTTGAATCAGTCGGCCCATTCTCCTCTGACCTCTAGCATCAACGAGGCATTTTCGCCCACAGGACTGCCGCATACTGGATGTTTTTCCCTTTTCACACCATTCTTTGTAAACCCTAGAAATGGTTGTGCGTGAAAATCCCAGTAACTGAGCAGATTGTGAAATACTCAGACCGGCCCGTCTGGCACCAACAACCATGCCACGCTCAAAATTGCTGAAATCACCTTTCTTTCCCATTCTGACATTCAGTTTGGAGTTCAGGAGATTGTCTTGACCAGGACCACACCCCTAAATGCATTGAAGCAACTGCCATGTGATTGGTTGATTAGATAATTGCATTAATGATAAATTGAACAGGTGTTCCTAATAATCCTTTAGGTGAGTGTGTGTATATATATATATATATATATATATATATATATATATATATATATATATATAAGCAAGCATTATCCTTCTACCTATAACTTTTCAGTCTTTCTTTTTTGTATATTAGATTGTGGCTTTACTTATTGTATTGTATGTAATGATTGACTAATAAAAAACACATACATACTATTACTCAATATGTATAGTGAGTATACTAAATTCCTGTAAGGCACTCTCTGATTACAGTAAGCTTGCTTGGTGTTACAACTGCTGGAACCGTTATTCAACTACTGACTAGAAAATCATGTCCCCCCTTGCTAAACACATGCATCAATCAAAAGCTCTATTTCTTCATCTCATCTTCAACCCGTAACTGATTTCCCTGAATGGTTGTTTCGCTAATCCAGTGTCAATCAATCTCTAATATACAGTGTTAATTCTTTGGCTTGAGCTTTAACCTGTAAACACATTGTAATACTTAATAGCTAACACTAGGAGCACTATTTAACTCACTGCACACTGGAGGTCATTTTCAGTCGATTTTCTCGATTTGACATAATTTTCTTAGATTCACCTTTTAAGGCACTTGCATATAAGATATATACCCATGTTTTACATCATAAATTGCAGAACAATCTCAGCTATCTATATAATGAGGCACCATTGTCGTAAGGCAAAAGTGTAAAGAAAAAAACTTTATAATATGACACTAAAGCTGAAAAATGGAATCTCGATTTTTGGAAATTCTTCATATCGCTTGAAAAAACCTAACTTTACTCAGGTGGTAACTCTGTTTAGGTGATGGCAATTGGTTTACCAAAGGTTTTAGGTTCACAAAAGCAGTGAAATATATGAATAAAATGTTAGATACATGTAAATAAATGTCTAAAACTAAAGTTTTTATTATCGTTTTTTGAGTAGAAATATGGTCTTTCACAGCTTTCACCAAAATGATAAAAATGGGACTGAGAAATGACTTCATAGTGCAGATTAAGCTTCAGGGAGTGTGTGCAAATGAAAAATGACCATCACAACAATTTTTTTTTTTTTTAAATAAAAATATGTATTATAAAAAGAAAAGAAAATATGTACAGAATATATATTCAGAAATATAAAACAGAACAAAGACTAGACCATTTACAATATACAAGTATATATGCTTCAATGGCATATCCTCATGCCATGGCATGCCAGTCATGGAAACAGTTTCTGTTCAGCTGCAGGCAGAGGGGAACGTTACACGCCTCGCACTTCCACGCCGTGTCTTTGCTCACTTTCTTCATGCTGCAAAGCTCGCAAACCCTGCGACCCACCGTGGACTTAGTTGGAAGAACAGTTTGAAGAGTTCAATGGGTGTTGCTGTGGCACTGACATGTGGACCAGGTGTCCGGGCTGGAACTTGATGACGGGGGGAGCAGTGTCCGGGTCTTCATCCGTCCTCCAGGACAGCGTAGGTGCAGGTGGTGCACGTGCTGCTGTCTTTCTTGATCTGGCCTGAGGTGAAAGCAGTCGCCGGGCAGCACGCGCCCTGTTTGCTGGAGATGGTGTCTTTAGTCGTCGGTCAACGCGCTGCCTCTTTGCTGGTCGTGGTAGTTGCCGTCCAACACGCTGCCTCTTTGCTGGCCAGGCTGGTCGGGGCGGCTGGTGCTCCTCTCTGTAAAATAAATCAATACTAGTCAGTTGAAAGAAAGATGACGTAACGATTGAGCAGAATGCTCCACATTGGATGTGCAAATATTATTCAGATCATGACTGTGGTAGTAATTTTAGCATAGTGCTCCGCATTGGATGTATAAATATTAGTGGTAGTAACGTGAAGCAGAGTGTTGTACAAAGCAGACTGTGTATAAACATTACTTAGATCATGACGTAGTAACGTGAACAGCAGTGTGCACCGCGTGGCTGGCTCTCGTGCACAGTGTACACATTACTAGTTTGTACACATTACTAGTTTGCACCATGCAGCCTTACAGACACGTAACAAAGTTTAGTAACTACACTTACCCATCTTCCTCAGAAGAACTAAAGCCTTCGAGCTCTGACGACGACGCGTCGTCCTCCTCCTCGCTGCTCTCCAGAATCATGCGCTTTGCTTCCTCCGTGTTGAATCTCTTTGTCGTCATGTTGATTGTAAAATGTAGCATGTGTACATGCTGTACAAGTGGGTTGTCCTTTTGAGATTTTCCTGAGTGTACATTGGTTGTTTAGTTCACGAAATGGCGACGGACATATGACTCAACTAATCACAGAGAAGGATTTTTTTATTTTATTTTTCCAGCGTCAGATGACACACTGCTGCCCTTTCGCTTGCCTGATGATGTTAAAATTATGCTGGGCTCTGCCTGGGCAGGCACCCGGAAGCAGGAAGCCGTCTCTTTCCGCCAGACGTAAAATTATATTTTTGCGATGTATTATCGGGGTGCTGTGAATATTTTAGAAACTTAGAGAAAAGTTTCAAGTGTCACCACGCGAAACCGCGGGCTCCGTGGACGAAGGGTTAAACCTAATTTTCTCCCAATAGTCCAAAAAAGTACCTCCTAACGTCTAACCCTAACCACTTTTTCTTGACCTCTGTGGAAACGTCACAGGACCAAGGAAAGATGCAAAGGAGAATTCATGAAGAGTTAGGAAAATCCGACTCCACTTTTACTTACTACACGGCTGGCGCTGTTGGTGACGTCGGTCTGCAGCGGTGAAACTACAATGCTACTACAATGCTAGACTAAAGTGTCTGCTAATGTTCATCTGTGATGTCTTGTAAATTATACACAATTCAGATCACCTTTCTGTTGCTTGTAAAAGCTATGTTTAGTTCAGTTAAGTTTTTAAATTTTTGTTTAATCCTCCAGAGATGCCCAAAGTGCATGACCAAAGTTGGATTGCATTTCTTTGGTATGACTATAATTTATGCATTCATGGTATGTATTTCACTATGACAAATATTAATTTGACAAGCTATTGTAGTGATGGTGTTTCCATTTCATACAGGAAGAAGGGCCCACAAAAGGTCCCTCGAGAGTGAGAGGGAGCTTGAGGAGCAGCTCCTCATCGCTCTGAGAAGTGCCTCTACTGCACCTCCTCCACCTCCTTTATCGGAGGACGAATTGTTTTGCAAAAGCCTTATTGTTCCATTTATTTCTATTGATTTGTAAATACTTTGATTTGTAAATATTGTTATTGTTCATGTTGTTAATAGTTTTGTTAAAATAAATGCACTTGATTTAATGTTACTTATTCCATGTTCTTTATTTCATTTACAAGAAAACTCTTCACAAACAATGGAAAGTTTCTTTACTAGTGATGTGTGGTTATTATTGTGTCTTGCCATGGGACGGTTCCTTCAGCAGAGAAGAAGGATGTGAAGGCCTCCCTCACCCTGATGGCCTCTCTCGCTGAGTTATTGGTAGCAATTCTTCCAAGATCTGGCAGTGGCTCCACCTCTCCAACCGGTACGCTCTCTGCAGTTTGGGCTGTCCTCCGCAGGAAGTTATGCAGGACACATGTAGCCTTCACACACTTCTCCGCAACTTCTGGTTGGAGCTCAAAGGCAAGCCTGTACATCCTCCACTGAGACAAAGGATCCCAAAGGCATTCTCCACAACCAGCCGAGCTCGGGAGAGACGGTAATTGAAGATCCGGCACTCCCTCGGAAGGATGCCGCCGGGGTAGGGCCTCATGAGGTTTTTCCTCAGTGGAAAGGCTTCATCAGTGTAGTGTTTTTAAAGCTTAGTTGGTCAAATTTAGACTTGCACAGTGTAAAAGAAAGATATTGTTCATGTGTACATTACAATGCATGAAATATGATAATTAATAAGGGCTATTATTTTGAAGGATTTGTAATTGTATGTATATTTAGGTCACTGTTTTTATTACAGGATAATGATTAATGTGTGAATGGATGTTAGACAATGATGCATGCTGGAGCCAGTGAACTGTCAATTTAAGGAAATGTAGTTCCCTCATTCGCAGAAGGGGGCGGTGTAGGACATTGAAACACCGGAAATTGAGACACCGGGGCCGTTTCTCAATAAGCGTTCTTCTCTGTACTTGTGTTCTCGTGGACTCGTGAAACGTCATCAGTCGCGGCCCAAGTACTGTTCCAATTCAAAAGTCCGCTTCTCGCCAAGCACGGTGAAAATGCCCAGATGTGACTTGATCCTCCCATTTTACCGGGGATGCATCAGAGCAGACTTCAGCGTACTTGAGAGAGCCAATATCCCAGAATGCATTTCGGACCAGCAAACGGGGAACAATGGCGGATGAGAAAACTCACAACTGAAAGTTGACATTCTATAAATACTACCGTTGTTGAGTCACAAAATATAATTTTAGGACGTTTTCAGGCGAGAAGTTATTTGTTTAAGGATCAAATCTGTGGTCGGTTTGTCCAGACTCATCTTATTTAAAAAGATACGCCGACGGGTTGAGGTCCTGCTGAGGGACCGTGATTCCCGTCAGCACCGGGCCGTCAGCGCTGTGCTGCCCGCCGACAGCAGCTTGATCTCGGCTGGACTTTTTGAAATGATCCGCTGGCTCCGATGTCTCCGTATCGATTAAACATAAGATATAAATCGACTTTGAGGATCTAACAAGCAATCTGTATTATTTATTCAGTGACATTAAATCAGTTTGACTGAGGGAAAGGTTACGATTTATAACTTAAGATTTTAATTTAACTTTTACTTTGAACTACAGTCTTATTACTTTTGACCGAATTGTTTGTGTATATATATATATATATATATATAACATTTATAAACATATTATATATACAATTATCTATATCAGTATATAAAATACATATTTATGAACACAATATATATATATATACACACAAGGATATGTGTACATATATAATATATATTTATAAACACAATAATATATATGTACATACAATGATATGTGTATCTGTGTGTGTATATATAAATATATATATATATATATATATATATATATATATATATATATATATATATATGCACACTATATATATATATACACAATGATATGTGTATGTCTGTGAAACCAGTGCAAAAAAAGCAGGGTTGTCATATTTTGTTTAACTGTAAAAATACTTTACAGTGAAGAATCAGAGTAACTCATGACAATGACAGCTGAGGTGGTGACGTCATCAAGTCAGCTGCTGTTCCAATTGCAGAAAGACCGTCCTGTGTCCTCCCGTCCTTGAGAGTCTGGACTCCCAAGTCCAAATTTTTGAACATTTCTTCAATTTGGCGTACCCCTGACGTGATTCTGCTGGAGCTCTGGTGCGGGGACTAGAGCATTCGGACAAGCCGCTGACGGTCGCCTCCTCTCTGCTCACTGAGGCCTCATAAAGAAAGATATTTAACAAGGACCTGTTTGAGGGTCCAAAAAAGTTATAATAAAAGAATATTTAATAAAAAGTGATAGACAGACAGCTTATGCTTTCGATCGAGCTCTTTCGGCTCCACAGCGAACTTCATGGGCACGCAGGTCCGATTCGCTCGCTAGCAGCCAGGGAAGAGAACGCTTTCTCTTCTACAGTTAATCTATATCTTCCAGTCATGAAGCCGAGAGCCCTTCCTACTCATTAAAAGTCCTGCTTTCACACCTGTGGTTGCCACTTTTCTCGTCCATTGGCCCGCAGCTAAAGTGACGGAGCTGGTCTTCCTCTTCTTCTTCTGACCGGTAAAGTCTCAAAAGTCAATGTTCAACTCCGCCACTTCAGGCGAACAAGAGAACTACAATTCCTTAAAGCGGCAGTACATGCAGCATGCAATCTCTAACATTCATTCGCACATTAATAATTTCACAGTAAATAAAAGTGACCTTCATATGCATACAATTACAAATCCTTCATAATAATATCCCTTATTAATTATCATATTTCATGCATTGTAATGTACACAATAAACCTCACACTATACAAGTCAGATTGTGACAAACTAGGCTTAAAAAACACTACAGTAAAGATATTGAGAAAGGAGATGATAGTCGGCTTGTGCATGTATGTTATATGTTGTATGAAAGCTGAGTAACGTTCATGAGAGAGAAAGCTTTGTTTGTGGAGCTTTGTTTGAATGAGAGAAAGCAGCGTGTCTGAAAGTGGGGGAGAGACGTGGAGTGCGCCGGCTACAGCGAAGGCGGCTCTGTACTCTTAAGTAGTACATAAGATTGAATGTACTTAAGACTGAATGTGTAATATGTGCGTTTTGTAGTAGTTTTATGTTGAATGAGGTACTGTGTGTGTGTTTTTGTACGGTGAGTGTCTGAGGAACGTGAGGAGACCACGTGGTTTGCAACAATGGCGGCGACACGTTCTTGAATTGAGTTTTATTTTTTTATATTAAAGCACACAATTGATTATTAGAGATATATATCCGCGATCGTTATAAATACGCGGTGGGTGTATAGTTTGCATATTTGCAGTAGGTGCCAGAATTGTTTAGCACTATAAAAGACCCGGAGAGGCCTGTAATATACGTAAGATAGATATTTTACAGTGAGGGTTAGTGATACGGACAAGTAAGGAATTACGTTTAGTCGCTGGCGAGCACTTCATAGTCTCTGATACTCCCGAGAATAACCCTTAAGATCTGAACATATGCACCATAAATTATAAATCTGAATAACACGACGCATGATCACCCTGCTAGAAGTGGATAGAGAACACAGAGAGCATATTATTCACACTTTGCTAAGTTTTTTGTGCACACAGCTTTAGAATAGCAGAACCCAGTTCCAGTGTTTTGTTAGCTGTGTTATGCACCAGGAACATTGCAGATCACGCAGAGTTTTTTGGAGCAGACATATTTGTTTAATTGTGTTCGCAAAGCAGAACAAGAGGTGTTGAAGCAGGACTTTTCAGAGCTAGATAACTAAATAAAAAATGAATAAGACGAGGCCTGAGTGAGAGGACTACAGCAAGAGGAGTTAGATAACGAAGTTATAACGAATAAGAACCCAATACACTACCACAGAAGTTCAGTTGTTGATGTATTAATGATTTTTTTTTAAAGGAATAGAAATTTGGAAGCAGTGGCACCACGTGTTTTTAAGTCAAAGGAAGTGGACAACGAGGGTACTTTATCCTAAATAAAATAGCGCCTCTAGAGGTTTGAAGAATACTCCTCAGTGGGACTAAATAGAATAACCATTTAGCACCATCAAGTGGCAAAGTTGGGATACTACCACAGTTAGGACACAGGTTAGAAGGGGTATTACAATAACAAGATTAAATAGTTTACACACACTTTTAAACACAGCATAGATAAGGAGATGTAAAATATGAGTTCTTTCTCTTTTCTTTTCTTTTCTAAGTTCTTTTCATTTTCTCTTTATGCATTATAACTATATATGCATTATAACTAAATTGTTTTGAGTGAAATAGTCCATGACCCCCAGGCAGCATCGGCAGGTCTCACCTGTCAAATATGCTTACAAGACGCCAGTTACTCCCACTAAAATGTTTCAAAGATACATAAATCTGTCTGACACTTGTCTTGAAGTTACTACAAACACTTTTGAAGGTCAAAGCATGTTGTACTCACACGCACCTGCTACTCAGTCACTCCCACTATGTCTCGATAGGGATCTTCCCACACACTTGCCTATATATACTGTGATAAACTGGGCACTCTTCAGTTCCTCTTGGGCTCTGTCCCTGAGAAGGAACCACTCAGTTTGAGAAATCAAACAGAGACTTTCCCACATTGTAATTGTAAACTGGTAACTGCTTCTAAGCGCTGAGGGGATTGACTCCAAGACAAAAAAGAAACGGTTGATGAATTACAATGTGACCTTTTACTCTTGTAGCTTTTTAAACATATGATACTGGTGAACTGACTCTTAGCTACTGCGGTAAGTAAAGAAAAAGACTCAGTTATGGTACTGTGTGTATAATAACTCTTGTTAAAATAAGAGTGTAGAACTCTACTCAATGGGAACTCCCGTTTAATGGAATAAGATAACTTCCAGGTTTCTCGAAACGAAGAAGGTAACACCGGGCCGAGGCCATTGACCAGGGAACACAATCCAGCACGATCCTGCCTCGTTTCCATATCCAGACAAATGTAAGTAATCGTTTGGGTTGCACTGTGTGTAAAACGGTTCATCTTCCTTTCCTAATAGAGGAAACAGTTCGGTGGAGACGTGGCTCAATAGTATAGGTAGGCCACAGGGAAAACGAACTAATGGTGTTTTTAACATCCGTCATTGTCTCTATAAATTGTAATCGAAAGCAAACTGAGAGGGAAACCTCAGGGTTCCAAAACGGGCCCTCCTTACACGGCTGGCGTAAGGAGTAGGCGCTCCCCCTAAGTTCTGACCAGGTCAGGGCCGGTCCCGTTACAATAGAACCACGCTGATATATATTGCATTATTGAGACTGTATATATTATACGGTCTAGAGAGGGAGGTATTTTTTTCTTTCACAGGTTTATGACACAATAATGTATTAAGATGTATGCACTGCGCCACTCCTGAAAACAGTTTGGCCAACGGACACACAGGGACTATGGAGAGGTGTTTAGGGGCGTGTAGAACTAACCAATGAGTGGCCTTAACCCTCTGTCCACTGGGCCCGCGGTTTCGCGTGGTGACACTCGAAACGTTTCTCTAAGTTTCTAAAATATTCACAGCACCGCGATAATACATCGCAGAAATATAATTTTACGTCTGCCGGAAAGAGAAGACTTCCTGCTTCCGGGTGCCTGCCCAGGCAGAGCCCAGCATAATTTTAACATCATCAAGCAAGCGAAAGGGCAGCAGTGTGTCATCTGACGCTGGTAAAAAAAAAATCTCTGTGATTTGTTGAATCATATGTCCGTCGCCATTTCGTGAACTAAACAACCAATTTACACTCAGGAAAATCTCAAAGGACTACCCACTTGAGCATGTACACACGCTACAGTTTTCAGTCAGAGAAAAGCGACATCATGACGACAAAGAGATTCAACACGGAGGAAGCAAAACGCATGATTCTGGAGACCAGCGAGGAGGACGACGACGCGTCGTCATCAGAGCTTGAAGGCTTTAGTTCTTCTGAGGAAGATGGGTAAGTGTAGTTACTAAACTTTTTTACGTGTCTGTAAGACTGCATGGTGCAAACTAGTAATGTGTACACTGTGCAGGAGAGCCTGCTGCTCACGTTACTACGTCATGATCTGAGTAATATTTATACACAGTCTGCTTTGTACAACACTCTGCTCACGTTACTACCACAGTCATGATCTGAGTAATATTTATACACAGTCTGCTTTGTACAACACTCTGCTCACGTTACTACCACAGTCATGATCTGATTAATATTTATACACAGTCTGCTTTGTACAACACTCTGCTCACGTTACTACCACAGTCATGATCTGAATAATATTTATACACAGTCTGCTTTGTACAACACTCTGCTCACGTTACTACCAGTCATGATCTGATTAATATTTATACACAGTCTGCTTTGTACAACACTCTGCTCACGTTACTACCACAGTCATGATCTGAGTAATATTTACACATGGCATGCGGAGCACTCTGCTCAATCGTTACGTCATCTTTCTTTCAACTGACTAGTCTTCATTTATTTTACAGAGAGGAGCACCAGCCGCCCCCACCTGCCTGGCCAGCAAAGTGTTGCACGACGACTACCACGACCAGCAAAGAGGCAGCGCGTTTCCCGACGACTAAAGACACCATCGCCGGCAAACAGGGCGCGTGCTGCCCGGCAACTACTTTCACCACAGGCCAGGTCGAGAAAGACGGCAGCGTGTGCACCACCTGCACCTATGCTGTCCTGGAGGACGGATGAAGACCCGGACACTGCTCCCCCATCATCAAGTTCCAGCCAGCCCGGACACCAGGTCCACACCGGCACCTGCAGGTCATGTTCCTGTGCCTGTCTCTGCTGCTGCTGCAGCCTGCCCCAAAACAAAGTCAACGGCGGGTCGCAAGGTTTGCAAGCTTTGCAGCATAAAGAAAGTGCGAAAAGACACGGCATGAAACTGCGAGGCGTGTAATGTTCCCCTCTGCCTGCAGCTGAACAGAAACTGTTTCCGGGAATGGCATGCCATGGCATGAGGATATGCCATTGAAGCAAAGCAAGCCATACTTGTATATTGTAAATAGTCTGACTAGTTTTTGTTCTGTTTTATATTTCTCAATATATATCTGTAATTTAAAAAAATATATAATACATATTTTTATTCCCAAAACAAAAAGTGTTGTGATGGTCATTTTTCATTTGCACACACTCCATGAAGCTTTATCTGCACTATGAAGTCATTTCTCAGACCAATTTTTATCATTTTGGTGAAAGGTGTGAAAGACCATATTTCTATTAAAAAAACGATAATAAATTTTTTAGTTTTAGACATTTATTTACATGTAGCTACCATTTTATTCATATATTTCACTGCTTTTGTGAACCTAAACCCTTTGGTAAACCAATTTCCATCACCTAAACAGAGTTACCACCTGAGTAAAGTTAGGTTTTTTCAAGCGATATGAATGATTTCCCAAAATCGAGATTCCATTTTTCAGCTTTAGTGTCATATTATAAAGTTTTTCTCTTTACACTTTTGCCTTATGACAATGGTGCCTCATTATATAGATAGCTGAGATTGTTCTGCAATTTATGATGTAAAACATGGGTATGTATCTTATATGCAAGTGCCTTAAAAGGTGAATCTAAGAAAATTATGTAAAATCGAGAAAATCGACTGAAAATTACCTCCAGTGTTCAGTGTGTTAAGCTCAGTGAATGAGACTGTAAATAACACACGCGTGGGAGCAGGAGGCTCTCTCTCTCTCTCCCGTGACGTGAGCGAAACGGACGTGCGGGTCGGTAGAGTTCGCTGAGGAAGGAGGGACCCCGATCGGGATTGCATAAGCTGTTCTGTCATCATTCTTTTATTAAATAATTATGACTATAACTCATTTTGGACTCCGGACATTATTCTCCACACCACCTACCAGGATTTTTGAACATTTCTTCATCAGCAACCAAGATGTTTGGCTGAAGTCCTTGGTGATCAGCTCCTGGTAGTGGCATGTCAGCAAGTAGTTGGAGGGTGCTTGGCCAAAAGTTGAGTTGGCCAGACTCCCACCATCACTGGTTCTGCCGTAGCCCCCAACATCAATCAGCCAGAAACAATATTGCGCATCAACAACTGCCAGGAGAACCAATGAGAAGGTTCCCTTGTAGTTGAAGAACTGGGATCCTGAATTGGCAGGGGCTTAGAGCAGGGGTTCAAGTACAAAGTGCCCCGTGGCCCATTCAAATATTAACACTGTATTTTTTTATTAACTAATTGATCTCACTCTTGGTTTGACTTGTATTCAATAACTAAATCAAATCTACCTACAGTTTAACAAGCAAAAACCTCGTCAAATAAATGACATCACAATAAGTGATCATCACAAAGACAGTTATTGATCATGTGTATGTAAACCTGCACATACAACAAGTCATGGAACAAATCAAGCTAATACAATAACTAATTTAAAGGCTCAAGTCAGGCGTATTAAAACAACAATAATTAGATTTTTCAATAAAAACAAGGGAGACTCAAAAAAACAGAAAAAATAAATAAATTTAATAAATAATGTGGTAATAAAATAAATACACTGCACAATTTTTAGGAAAGTAGTTTTTTTTAGGATTAATTGTATTATTGAACAACTACAGTGCTCTCGGTCAATCCAAAATGTTAATAAACCTCAAACCTGAATATTTACAGTAAAAGTGAGGTTTTTACTTAGGAGAATATCTGTGTGTTCACAATTATTGGGCAACTATTAGTGTGCAGACAAGTGTGCACACAATTCAAAATAATAATTTTCAAATTAAATAAACTATAAATAACATTTAAATAAAGTGCTAATTCAAGTATAGCCTTATAATCTGTGAATGATATGCTTCAGCAGTCTTCATGTTTTCAGAACCAGAAGTTGCTCTTCATATCTGTGACAGCTGGCTTTCACAGCACATTTGGAGTTGCTTGTCAGTGACAGACAGACCTTTTCTGCATCTGTAGTACATCGTCCTTTCTCTGGAAAAATCCCACCGGCTTTCTCACTAACGTTGGATGTTTGGTCTCTAGATATCGCTTTAGCTGTGAAGCCTTCAGTGCTGCGTTAGCTAGCGAGGCTAACGTTAGCCCTCGCGGCCCACAGGTGAAAAACAGAAAGTTTTTGGCGGCCCTCTAGATAACTAAATATATATCTTTTATCATACATTTTAGTTAAAAAAAAAGGCCCTCTGAAACATATTAGAAATATTTAAGTGCTTAATGATTCATTGGTTGTGTTGGCTCAAGACCGACTGAAATTATTTCCACATAGAGGCTGCAGACTAGTGCTTTGTTTCAGCATAATACTTATATACTTGTTATGCTTATACACATATTGTGCACGTCTTGGCGGTGCTTATAATCAGCCACCTTGAGTGAAGAAAGTCTAGTCTAAGCCCCAGAACAGCACTTAATGGGCCTTGTGGGAAGAATGTTTTCCCAACAGTATTCCTGTTTTGGGTGTTTCTAATGGGACTTCTGGGTCTTGAGTAGAGGGTGACATGTTTAAGTGGCTTTAGCTGGTTTGCACATAGCTCATTCACATAATTATGTTATTGCCGTTATGGAGAAATTTGGTTTAGTCACATTCACAGGTTTCACACACAAAATATTCACAGTCTTCCACATATTACAACACATGGCAATATGTGTATGTGGCATGTTGCTTTACTGTTAATGACAACTTAATTGCAGAGCTTCTATGGTTTACAATGCAGCTGACCACCAATGGATATCTTTGTGTCACACAACATAATATTTGAAGTGAATATTTTTCTGTGTAACTGCTGCTGCACATCATGTGGGTTGCTGTGTTAAGTTTCAGAATATTAAATTGTGTATTCCTCTTGCGGTCTTTTATCAAGAGAATGACCATAAGAGCTGCTTACATGGTAAATGGACTGTACTTGTATTGCTCTTTTCTAGTCTTCTGACCACTCAAAGCTCTTTAATGTCATCATTCACCCATTCATAAAGGAGCTACCATGCAAGGTGCCACCTGTCCATCAGAACTGTAACTAATCATTTATACCCATTCACAATTTAGGGTTAAGTGTCTTGTGCTCAGAGAGACATTGCCAAACAAGTCATTCATACTTTTTCTATGAGGGGGTCAGCTTTCCCAGCTTTGAATATTAAAGAGAGAGAACAATATCACTGGAAAATATCTGCCTAACTGTAGTAATTATAGTCACATGTAAAGCAGAGGGCGGGGTGAAGAAATAAAGGGGAACGGAGAAGAAGCTTCCGGGTAAGACATACAGAATTGGAGGACACCGGAGAAACTTGGAAGAGAGACAGCTTGGTAAATGCTGACAGTTTTGTTTGATTGTGTCTGTGTAAAAACGGCTGGTGTGTTTTTTTTCTTCTGACGAGGACCCCCGCCGACGCTCGGTTTCATCTTTTGGACCACACAAGATTTTTCTCCAAGACTGACGCTAAACTGTGAGTTAGACTTTCTATGTCTTTGCTCTGCTGAAGATCAGGATTCAGGAGGCAGCACCGCACCTGAGCGACACACAGGCCTGCAACTTTTGTACTTGGGAGGCCAGACTGCAAAGGTACAGTCATTATGCAATGGGAACAGCAGCTTACTTGATGATGTCTAATGAATTTATTTTGGTTCGTCACTTTTAACTATTTTTTACAATCAAACCAAATATGACAACCCAGTTTAAAAATATATATATATATACATATAGTCATTGTGCAATTAAATGCACAAGCATTACTATATATTAATGCAAGAAGCACCCGTACTTCATCTGTGACACATACACCACTCGTCATAAACAAGAACAGGTTTCAACACAAAGAGGACATTTAATTTCTATGATGCAATAACCGTTGACTCTGGCGAGGTAGGTGTGTTCTTACACTGCCTGTCAAACAATGAAAGACATAGAAACCGTCTCGAGCATAAGCAAGCACCTGACCAAACAGGTCAGATGACATTTACCAAGTCCACTGGAACACAAGTAATAGGGATTTCTGCCAAAGAAAGCTGAAGAGATGTAAGTTAAGTGTTGTAACATTTTGTATGTACCAATTCCGTTTTGCATATTTCTTCCAAGCAAGTCATTGACTTGATCATTTTGGTATAAGGTAATTCTGTATTATATTATTTTGAAAGTACCATTTATTTGTTTTATTTGTGTTGGTTGTGTTTTGTTTCTTGTCATATGTAGTTGTAATACTTAACGCTCGATTAGTCTCAGGTTTAATCTAAAAACATATCTTGTGTGGTTGATAATACAAAATTGTATTATACAACACAGTGTTGAATGACGGCGTTCTCTGACATGAACTTCATTAAGTACAAACACAGAACACGCCTTACTGATGCATACCTACAAGACTCACTCAGAGTTGCAGTGTCAAATTATACTCTAGCCTACAGTACATTGGTGAACAGTATGCAATGCCACTAACAAACATTTACAGACAAAGAAAAAGATAACATAATAACACCATGACAACATTTACACAAAAATGTGTAACATTTGTTTAAAATGCTACAGATTTGTTGATTAGTATTAATGTAATATGATTAAACTTACATAACTGATCATTTGTACAGAGTTCATGATTTGTTAAATGTTACAAAGGTAGTGGTTAGATATGACAGTTAATGATTTCCTAATTTTTTTTAGAAGTGATCATTTGTACAAAAATATAACAGGTGTGATTTTGAGCAAAGTGCTACATATGTGCTTCATACAAAACTGTCAAATATATATAAAAAAATATCAGAGTTTCAAATGTTGAAACAGATTAACAAAAAAAGAAATGTTGCATGTTTAAATATATCTGTGTCTACCTACCATCATTGTTGTGGAAATTATTGTTAATAATTATTGTGAGTAGCATGGCAGCATGGCTTATTATTGTGGCGGCATGGCTTAAATTAACTCTACTACTCTTATTATATGAATCATTTCTGTCATATGCATTGAATGTGTTGTAACTCATTTATGATCATTCTGTACACATGACATCTATTGTACCTCTGTCCATCCTGATGGATGACTTAAGCTCACATCAACCACCAACAGCACTGTTGCTTTTATTAACCCATTAACCCAAAAGCCAGTGAGGGATCAAGTCCTGGTTGCTTCACTAGTTTGCTAGGGGGGCCCGCCATCATCACCATCATTTAGGTGCCCTTTGGCAAGGCACCTAACCGACAAACAATACCTAAAGAGGGAGGACATAAATCAGACTGAATACCTGAGAACCTTTAGATGGATTCATACCTGGATATGATGTATCATCACCTTCTTTTGTAGTAAGCAGCAGTGCAGCACATTTTTGTTTCCATGATAATATATTTACACATGTTCCTGTCTTTTTCTCTCTGGTCAAAGGGTAAACTCTGGATAGTGTTTGAGTTCCAGAAAAGGTAAAGTTTGTTTATTTAATTTAGCATTTTAGTTTAAAATAATATGTTTGAAATATTGACTCATTTGTGTTTTGTTTTTTTAGTGAAAAGAAAGTTGTGAAAGATGTCCACCTCAGCGGTAAGGGCTCTATATACACACCACATGAAGACAAAAGAAAAGACAATCTGAATCTACTAACTAAACACCAAAAGGTGCTCAGTGAGGATTACAGGTCCATATGCAATATATACTGCAAACAATCCTCCTAAATCATGGTGTGGGTGAATACTCAATTCTGATTGGCTGCATGGTGTTCATTAATTGTGATTATTGGACACCCAAGTAGTTTCGGTTAAACTGTCTGTTCACTGTTCAAAATGACTGCATGAAATGAAGAAATGCATTTGAATATCTCATTTCCAACAACGAGCGTTGTCCTTCAGTGCCTCGTCCTCTGAACACCACAGAGTGGTGACTGTAACACAAGCTGCAAGAAAGCTACACTGACCCTCTGACTTTACTGACCCATATTATAAGAGATCATCTCTCACACCTGTTGTGGCTGATTTCCTTCTTCTGGATCGATGATGATTTAATCTTCAATCTATCTCCTATCTGACTGCTCGTGAGACGCCACAGGGACTCACTCAGTAATCAAACACTCACAGAACACAGAGAGTTTGGATCAAAGTTCACGTTTATGCAAGTTGCTGTTCACGGCAACATGCTCCATTGCAATGCCTGACAGTGCAACATCACATATCATGTCACGTATTCTTTCATCCATGTTGGAGACTCTCCCATGACCCAAACAATAGGGGCAGTGATTCACTCCCAACCCGGAAGGTGAAATACACCATTTTCATCAGGATGGGGTCTTCAAACACGTACTGGAATCGTGTTTGACTTCATGCAGAGTTTACGAACACAGCTCTAACTTTAGTCATACAGGTACCGGATGGCTGGTAGCAACGACCTCGGTACCCTGTATTTTCACAGGACCCTCCACAGGACTCTCTGAGGGACATGGTAGACTGGATGGGTAAACTTCCATGACCCCATGTTTTCCACTCCACAGACCCTGTCCCCGATCTCCACGAGACACCGAAGATGCAATATACAGAGCCTTAAGCACTGGCACCTTGTCACTGAGGAGCTTTTGGACTACCTCAGCACCTCTGGCCAAGCATATGGATGGGTCTTCCCCCGAGTCTTCAAACTCTGCCTCCTCCACAGAGGACATCTTAGTCGTGTTCAGGATCTTCTCAATGAGCTCTTTCCACCGCTTAACAATATCCCCATTCTGGGTGAGCAGTTCTCCTCCCCTGCTTAACTCAGACTGAGCTAGCTGTGTGCGGGGTGTTTCTCTAAATGCACAAGCAATTTAGCGATAACGCCACAGCATTGGTCTTGAATTTAAATCTTTGTCTGAGACCGAGACAAGACGCATTCAATTTCAAGTCAGAACATGTCTTGAGACACTGCAGACTACAAACGGCTATCTACGGGATAAAGTTACTCAACAACCACTAGCTGGTACTGCCAAAATACATGCAGTCAGAAACTCTGAAAAATTACCAATACTCTCATTAGCAGTCATTAAGTCATTAAATAAATACAATATGGACACCATTGGATCCCTTTCCATTAAATTGATTATAGTGGAAGTGTAGCGCGTACAGTTTGCATGAGTTACACCTTCAATGTCTCCTGTACATAAGTCTTTTCATAATGGATTTTGGGGGGCTTATTAAACAGAAGGAAAAGTTTGACTGGTTGAGCTTGAATGTCACCATACTGAGAGCAGAAAAGAATCCCTCCAAAGATTACTGTAAGTATGGCTTTCACCTTTTTAAGTCACAATATGTACTGTGCATGTTTTGTAATGACACATAATCAATTAAAAATAATTTTCACCTGTTTTATCTTAAATAATTTTCATATGAAACTGATGTAGTAGAAGTTCTGCTTAATCATTGCATAACTGAAACTGTCTTCTATTTTCCTGCCTCTGTTACAGGGACTGAATCCGACTGCTACGTGATTCTCACTCTCCCGACAGCAACAGCAAAAACCTACCGTACAACAACTGTGTCGAACAATAACAACCCAGAATGGAACGAAAGGTTTACCTTTCAGGTCCCCATCCATGTGAAAGTGAGTCTACTCAATATTAGCATGACATCAAACACAAGCGTCTGACTGACTGCTGTTCATTCCAGTTAGTGTAGCAAGTACTTTAATATTCTGATAACGATACAATCTATTGTTTTTTTCGCTACATTATTTTCAGCCAATAGCTAATTTAATTTGTGAACCGTTGAAGTCAAAAGCTCTGTGACTCAGTAAGCTTTTCTGTTGTTTCCTCAGAACATTTTGGATATCAAGCTATATGATGAGGACGCTTTAGCGCATGATGAACAGTTTGCCGAGATTCTGTATGATGTCACAAGTCTCACAATCGGGATGAAGGAGACCAAGGTCTTCCCTATAAACCTAAAGGTAAAAGCAACAAGAAAACAACACTTGCTCTGTAGGATTGTAATGCACTGAGGGCTGATCTGTTACAAGTTGACCATGAAGTAAATGATTATGGTTGAAGGATTTTCCTTGTTCACTTTTCTATAGACGGAGGGCACACTTCTGATAGAGTTTGAGCTACTTCAGAGGTAACTGTATATCACTGTTTTTACTTTGTTGTCCTCTATCAAAAAAATTACAGACATTGCTCTTATTTAGTCCGTATAATACACTGTCTGAACCAGTTAAAATAAATAACTTGTCTTTTCGTAGTGAGGAACCCCCTTCTGAATATCTCACTAATGGCGTCCTTGTGGTAAGATTTCTCAAATGACATCAGCAATATACACCTTAATGAATACACTCCAGGACCCATTGTTACATCAGTTCTCTATTCTCCATGTTGTCTGGAACCCTGAAGAAGTATGGATGATCACCAACTTGCAACACGAGAAGTCATTTAATTCCCAAATATAATTAAAAGTGTGGTTGCTTGCGAAATAACAAATGGCAGCAGAATAAACGTTCATTGTCATTGCACTGATACAGGTATCAAAACTACAAAGTGTACATTAGTATCTGAATAAAGGTGCAAAAAGCAGAGTAGTGCAAAGCAATGTACTGAATAAATCAAATATAGGATGTAGAATATACAGAAGGTTATGAATATGCTGGTTGAGCAGTATGAACAGTATAATTGGTTTGTAATGAATATGGAAAGACAAATACACAATGAAGATCGTAGGAAGTGCGGTACAAGTTTTCCTCGATGTCTGCCGAAACTCGAAAGGCTGTAGAACCACAGGATGCATTGGCAACGCAACTCCTTTACTTTCCTTCAGTTTGATTTAAAATTAGTTGTATCAAATAACATCAACATTTCCTTTTTCTCAATACATCTAAATAAGTGATTAAATGAATTGCATTTAAATATATTTGATTAACCAGTTGATCTAAGAAAATATAAACTTCACTCACAATAATATATTAATAACATTCATGTAACTTAAATTGTACACAGGCTTATATACAAATAAAAAAAACTGTCAATTAACACCCATAAAACTTTGTTGTTGCATCAAATGCTGCCTAAACAAATCAAGTGTTGGAACCATCAAATGATGGTGTTTTCCAACTGGATGACCCATAAATGTGTCAGTGTCTCATAAGTTGACCTCACATGAATGTTTCAGCTCAGCACTGCCCTCTTGTGCGACATTCCATAAATTACACCTCCTCAGAAACAATGCAATTGGCTCATTAATACTTTAAAAGCAACTAAGGTTCCAAAATATAAAGAAAGAAAAAAGAGTTAATTTTAGATTTACTTTTTGTCTTTCGTGAACTACATAGTATGTTCATTGCTGACACTGCTGAAGGATCACTGGCTGAAAAAGCACTGCTATTAACAAGCATGTTTTAAATGATGAAGACTGTGATTGTGGTGCAGAGGGGTCCAAACTTCTCACAGCAAGGTGAAGACTTAACCCGCCAGTATGTGCACTCTAACAATCTGTCTTGAATCTTAAAACTATTAATAGATATATGACCCTTTAGCTGTCTCTTTACACAGAGCAGGCGGGTCCTGTAGTTTGAATAATTATTAATATATGTATCTTATTTTGATTACCCTCACCAGAGTAACTGATCTCTCTTTGTCTTTCAGGCTGGCCCGTTCTCTGTACTGGATATTAACATTGACAAGCTACGAAGTGACGACCGTATGTAGTCTACAATTGTATCTAATTCATTAATTGACTGCTCAGTGGTAGAGCATTGCTGTCCTTCAATCAGAGGATTGGCGGTTCAATCCCCGGCTCTGCTAGTCCATGCAAGACTATTAACCCCTCCGGTGTGTGTGAATGTGTGTGCATGTTAGTTAGAGTCCTGATGGCCAGGTTGCCCCTGTCCTCAGTGTAGGAATAGGTGAATGGTGACAAGTAGTGTTAAAGCTCTTTGAGTGGTTGGAAGACTAGAAAAGCCACTATACAAGTACAGTCCATTTACTATTTAACATTAAGTCAGGTTAAAATTATTTAAACCAAATGTTTTCACAGCTTCACAGATATGAAGGACTGTATTGTTTTGGAAAATCACCTAATTGGTGGCTATTATTAAATTCACAGCTGCGCTAAATAATTGTAATAATAATAGAATAATTGTATTATATTAATAAGTTCATATTTGACAATGTGTACAGTGAAAGAGGTCACTCGTTAGGAACCCTCAGTGAACTATTATTTCCTTCAGCTCATTCAGCATTTCAGCTTCTTCACAACGTTTAGTTTTTTTTTCATATTCCTTCACGACTTGGAAAGAAAAGTGAAAATTAGAATTACAATCACTCAGTATCCAAAGACACAACTTTAATATTAATGCTGCTCCATAACTGCTGGATGCATTAAAAATACAGTTTGCCATATCAACTGTAAGGCGCATGGTCTCTGCGGCATGTTTATGTATGGGTCACATATTTACAGCAAAAACAGAAAGAAGATTGTACATTTTGTACATTCATGGTCCCCAGAGGATGAACCTTCACCCCTTTTACCCGAGCTCACGGAGCCCCCCCCCACCCGATTTTTCGATAATGAGGAAGTGCTTTTTATTTTCACTCAAACGCTCCTAAATCATCAACCACAGGTCCGATTTAATAAATGTAAACGGCTAAAGTACTCTAAACCCTTTTGAGAAGAGAAACGATGGACTACATTTAACAAAAAAGATCGTTATATTTGTATAATTACGTAATAAAGTAAAGCTCCTCAATATGACTGAGCGATTATAACGTTTCACTATTTAGCTAATTTAGTACCCCTAACAACGACGGATTTTTTTTTGGAAAAGAGTACCACGTATGTAACCATGGAGACTGTGCGCATGTTCCAGTAGTAGTGGGATCACTGTGTGTAAAGTATTGACGTCGCGAGCTGCGAGAAAGCAACGGCTATATTTCATAGATTTTTTTCTCCGCGTTTTGAGGTCCTACGGTTTCCTCGTTCCTCAAACGCATCTGAAAGCGCGTCAGATGACACAAGCGGAAGCAGACGGTCATTTCAACGGTCATTTCAAGTGCGACGAAGTGCGACGAAGATTTAGGTAAAAATGGCTCATTTCTTTATTTCTGAACCGAAAAACATGAATTTTGGCTGGAAAGGCTTCAAAACATGTCATTGCTTGTGTTTATTGTGATTATTATTGCATATTTGGATGATTTAGGTCTTAATCTTTCTAAAGAGGTGCAGTATTACTCTGGGACATGATGGGAAGTCACCAAAAATACAATTCAAAAAACTTGGGGAGCGACCGAGGACTAATTTTTTGATCAGATTCTTGACTTTTGATCAAATTTATGCAGAAAATTAATAATATATATATATTTTATTATTTTTATTTTTTAAAGGCAAGGAGTTGCTGATTCTTTAGAGATCAAGGACAATAGGGGCTGGTATTCATATCAAGATCATATGAGCTGCAGAACACCTGTAGAAGCCCTCGGGGGGACCAATAGGGGGACCTGCGGGCTGATGAGGCTAAAGGCTATGGTGATCCTCAGATTGTTCACCTCTATCCACCATGAGGTTCTAATATTTGGCTTTGTGTCTCACTCTTTTCCATTGGCTGGATTGCCATGCATCTTAACTTGTATCTATCTCTAAAGCTGGTGTTATTAACTGAGCATTGCAGCCTAAGTGTGGCTGTTCATGCTTTTTAAAATGTACAGACACTCACACTTTTTTTCTGTGGAAGAAAGCAAATAACAAAAAACAAAAAACCTTGGAAAAGTTTTCATCAGACAAATGGATGACTTTGGTATAACAACTTTTTCTTATGACTTTTCAAGCAACAACAACATTGGTATTTATCAGTTTCAACAGATTAACATGACACTGTTCTCTTGTGGGTACATTTCTTTCACCAGGTGTGTGGAACAAGGTGCTGGAACTGAGGGGTGCCTATCATGAGACTCGCACACTTAATGCAAAGGAATCCCCAAAACTGGGCTACTTGGAAACAGAACTAGGAGTAGCAGTGAGTTTGAATTGTCTTTTAGTCTGACCTGTTTGACAGAGAGATGTCACAAGTGTAAGGTGTTACTGGTCAACTTTACTTGTCACCTCCTTTAACATACAAGGAAGGAAGAGTGGAAGGAAATGAGGAAAGAGAAGAAAGAAACTTGATTTAGTTTTTTAAGGTCTTCATTGCAAATGTTTTACTTCAATAACTGCCACAGCATATTTCGATCTAGAATTTGATCATATAGGGCTGTAGTTTAAATCATATATGTTTAATAGCAATGTGGCTTTTTCTCATCACAGGACACAGTGGCTTTTGACATGGAAACACATGAAGGGTAAGGTGCTTCCTACTTCCACTATACATTATTACCAAAAGTATGTGAACTTTCAAATATTACACCTAAAGCCTATGTGATTTTGAAACCAAAGGCAGTTAGCCACCAGTCTACTGGGAAAGTTTTACACCACATTTTTAAACCTGGCTGCAGGGCTTTGCTTCCATTCAACGACAAGAGCATTAGAGATTGGACAAAACATCACTCCACAAATCAATGGGTGCCGTCACATTGACTACATCCACTTCTGATATACAGTCTATGATTACAACACACACAGAGGGAGAGTGATTTCATTCTCTGCTCAGTAGACCAATATCTCCACGAAAACTGAATTTTGAGAGCACCTTTTAAGATTTCCCTTATTGGAGCTAAGAGGCTTCGAGCAACACCAGTAAAACAGTTCCAGACCCAAAGTATATGAACATGGGCATCCAGCTGGGTGCCGTGAGTGCTCAGCGGTGCAAAAAACGTGAAACTGTCAATCAGAAGAGGTCAGTGAAACAATGCCATTTAGCTTTGTTTTATGTTACACAATTCACAGCGAGCGTCTTGCAATTCGTCTGGACTTTGACATCCCAACTCAAGAGAAAGAGTTCCTGAAGAAGAGGAGCGTTGTAGTGGCACAGGCTTTGCAGAAGCTTTTTGGAGCTCCAACTGATCCTAAAAAGGTAGAGTGCAACTCTATCTTTGTTGCTTTTGCCCTTGTACCACTGTCCACCACAGGGGTGTCAATTTGCTAATTATTTAGTTAATTTAATTAAAAAAACAATGTAATGCCAAAAAGTGTGCCAGAATTCAAGACCAACATGCTACAACACTATGACAACATGAACTCTTAACCTGTGACACACTGCTTGCAATACACTCACGGACACCATGCCAATGTGTACCAGGAAGACAAACTGCTGACAAAATCTCAAAGCTGATGCGCTAAAGACTGACAGGGAAAGCGGGCTGGGCTGCATGCATCAGTGACAATGCATGTAACATTGTGGCTGCTTACTTTCGTGGACAGGGGACATGGGGACCAAGTTTCCTCTTTTTTGTATATTGTGTTAGATGATGAATGTAACCTGTTTGTGCATCAGGCATTAATGTTGCCCACAGGATAGTTTATTAACATTGACTTTTTATCATGGTCTTTCATTTTTCCATCCATCCATTTTCTTCCGCTTATTCGGGGTCGGATTGCGGTGGCAGCAGGCCCAGCAGGCTGACTTCCCTTTCACACACAACATTTTCCAGCTCAGTCTGGGGGATCCCGAGGCGCTCCAAGGCCAGCTGGGAGATATGATCCCTCCAATGTGTTCTGGGTCTTTCCCGGGGTCTCCTACCAGTTGGGCGTGGCCGGAAAACCTCCAGTGAGAGGCATCCTGATTAGATGCCCGAACCACCTCAGCTGACTTCTTTCGACACAAAGGAGTAGCGCCTCAACTCAAGTTCCCTCCGGATGTCCTAGCTCCTGCCCATATCTTTAACAACCTACGGAGGAAACTCATTTTGACCGCCTGTATCCATAACCTCGTTCTTTTGGTCACGACCCAGAGTTCGTGACCATAGGGGAGGGTCGGAACATAGACAGCCCTATGAATTGAGAACTTTGCTTTCCGGCTCAGCTCCCTCTTCACCAAGACGGCCCGGTGCAGCGCCCTGTTTTACTGCTGCAACCGCACAGATCCGCCTGTCGATCTCCTGCTCCATCCTACCCTCACTGGTGAACAAGACCCCGATATACTCCTTCGCTTGCGGTAGGCACTCCATCCCCACCTAGAGGGAGCAAACCACCGGTTTCCGGCAGAGCACCATAGCCTCAGATTTGGAGGTGCTCACTCTCATCCCTGCCGCTTTACACTCGGCTGAAAATTGCCCCGGTAAATGCTGAAGGTCACGGTCCGAGGAAGCAAACAGGACCCCCGAACTTGACGTTCTCCACCCCCCGGCTCCGCCTAGATATCCTGTCCATGAAAGTCGCGAACAGGACAGGTGATAAAGGGCAGCCCTGGTGGAGCCCAACACCCACCAGGAACATGTCTGACTTAAAACGTTCCTAACCCCCATGTGACATTGACAAGGCGTGTCAGCCAAGACAGCCCAACAATATCCAGCGCCTTCAGCATCTCAGGGTGGATCTCATCCACCCCTTTTGACTACCTTAGCGGCCTCCACCAGGGATATATGTGCGATCCGGCATATGAGTCAGATCCGGCAAGTCGTCCCTCCCAATCACCCCCGCCAAGTTTCTGTCATTGTCCACATGAACGTTGAAGTCTCCCAGGAGAATTATGTTTCCAGGACCCCTTCCACCGACTCCAAGATTCTCCAAACTGCTATTTGGTGCGAAAGCACAAACAACAGTTAGTTAGGCTGCTCCTCGTTCTCCGGGGAAAAGTCCAACACGGTGGCGCTCAGCCGGGGGGCTCGCAAGTATTCCCACTCCCGCCCAGCGCCTCTCACCCTGGGCAACTCCAGAAAAGGAGCTGGTATCAAGCTGGTACCGCTCCATCTCCTGCACCAGCTCCGGCTCTTTCCCTGCTAGCAAGGTGACATTCCACCTCCCTAGAGCTAGTGTATGCTGCCGGCGATTGGCTCGCCCAGGCCCTCTGCCCGGCCTGCTGCCCGGTCTAGATAGCACCCGACCCCAACATAAGTTCCAGAAACACTGAGCCACTCAAACTCCTCCACCAAGTACAGGTGGTGATTTGCGGAAGAGCTTTCATCTTTCATCAGTGCAAAATGTCAACGCATCCAATACTTTGTTTTATGACTTAATAGCCTTGGCTGTAAAAGCATGCTGACATGGACAGTAAGCTGGTGACCAGGGTGTACGTTAAACACACACAGCTACTAAGTATCATTCAGCATTTGATCAAACTCAAAGAGCTGCTCAAGCCACACCTCTGTATTCTCTGTTCAGGTGCCGACGATAGCAGTGGTGGCTTCAGGGGGAGGGTCCAGAGCAATGACAGGCCTGCTTGGTAGTCTGAGAGGCCTGAAGGATATCGGGGTCCTGGATGCTGTCAGTTACATCACTGGTGTTTCTGGATCCACATGGTGAGTGAACCATTTGAGTAGTCAAGTGTCCACAGTATCTTAATTTCAATCTTCTCATTTTACATAGACAAAGACACATTTTGGGCTGTGCCTTAGGTTGTAATTAAACACAGGGAAGCAGGGCAGTGGGGCTGTGAAGACAAGTCATGACCAAGCGGCAACCTCCGAGGCTGAAAAAACTATGCGGAAGTTCCAAAAACTGTAGGTCATTGAACTGCCACTTGAGGCTGTCTCCAAAGAACCATGTTAAAAGGCCCAACTTCAGAGCAGAAATGAACATGTTTGCAGCCTGTTACAAGGAACGGGTTGGTCTCTTCAGCCAATATCCTTGATCAGGACAACAGAGGTACAGACTTATCCCACCCTAGTAACCCCGGTGTAAAGGATTGATACAGGAGATCATTTCAGACATTACAACTCTACTCTTTGGACACCCTGAACATCGGGGTGGTGGCACAGGTTTACTACTGTTTTTGAGTTTCATGCTGTGACAGTTACTCATCCGGTTCAACTAAACATTGTTGTTCTCTCTACCGTCCACCTGGTTCTTTGGGAGATTTCATTGAAGAATTAGATGTCCTCCTATCGAACTTCTCAGAAAATCTTCTTTAAATGACATAGTCACATAGTGACATATATAAGTACCAACCAGGAGACTTTATGTGACCATTGGCCTTTTAAAACCTCAATTATAAGAGTGTATATGTGTTGAGCGATTTTTAACCTATGACCTTCAGATTTCTTTCTAAATTTGGCAAGAGATATTCTAACACCACCATTGGTGTGTTTTATCACAGTACAGTGCACTCACAGCTTAAAAACACTTTACAGCTTAAAACGCATTTTCAAGTGTGCAGTACCTCTTTAAAAAGTTAGGTATTTTATAAGGTATGTAATATAATATTGGCAAATCCTAACCTGACTACATGTGTGTTGTCTAAGTAAGAATAAGTGTGCCTGGTTATATGAATTGATTTTAAATCATTGTACCCCTTTTATCCACTTATTACTTCCCATGTGAACAGGGCTATGTCTACTCTGTACCAGGAAGCTAACTGGTCCCAGGAGGACATGAACAGTGTCATCTCAGCAAAGAAGGAACAGATGACTAAGAGTATCCTGAGTGTCTTCTCTCCTGAGAAACTCCACTATTACAGAGAAGAAATTGCTGAGAAAGAGCAAGATGGTTACACTGTGTCACTCGTTGATATGTTGAGCCTGATCTTTGAGCAACTTGTCTTTGGGAAGGTGAGCAGCTGAACAATTTCTGTGATCACTTTAATCATACTGTGTATTACATTAAAAACAAGGAGTTTCTCAAACTATCCTTTTGAGCTTGGCGGTTACATTTGCCAAAATCGTGACAAGACTTAATGGGATTTGAATTATCGGCATCATATAAATAGAACGTATTTACAAAAACTTTACTATCTGTTATGTTGTTATGTTATATTTGGGTCATTCAATTCAATTTATTTTGTACAGCCCAGAATCACAAATGACAAATTTGCCTCAGAAGGCTTTAAATGCTGTACACACAACATCATATGTCACGGAAACTCACATCGGCACAAGAAAACTCTCCCAAAATACACGTTTAACGGGGAGAAAATGGGAAGAAACCTCAGGGTGAGCAACAGAGGAGGACCCTCTCCCAGGATGGACAGAAGTCCAATAGATATATCATGTGTACAGAATGAACAACATAACAGGATTATTGGCTCCTCGAATGAGCCATTACAATACAGATCAGTGCTGATGGCTGGGAAATTGGGCTAGCTTGCTTCTTGCCAGATTTTCTTATGCTATAAGGGATGTTTATGGGTGTTTTTTACATCCCCTTACTTCAGCGACCACTAAAGGTCCATCTCCAGACCGCCACGGCAAAGTGTATAGAATGGAAACACAATATATGTGGACTCTATATTATGGGGGGGTGCTGTTTGTTTGTTGAAGTTAGCCGACTCCATTTCTTAGTTAACATTTGGCTAGTGTTGTACTGTTAGGAAGCAGAAGTAATGCAAGGCACATACACACCATATCCTTTAGATTTTTCTGGAAAAAATGTCCTGAGGCCTTTACATAGAAATAAGTCCACAGGCTGTTATAAGAAAATAAGTAAGCTAGGGAAACTTCTCAATTTCTAAGTCACATTACAATCCGTTCACCCTTTGGCAACAAAAAAATTATTCATATATGTGAAAAGTTACACATTACCCCTCAAATTAAGGTGTGTCTGCACCATCATTTTATATTTTTCAAATGTTACAAATATTTTTTGCAAAATGTGTTTGGTTGCAATTACAGAAAGTCACCAGTACCCTGTCTGAGCAGCAGAGAGCAGTGAATGAAGGCCAAAACCCTTTACCCATATACACTGCTGTCAATATGAAGGATATGGCAAAGGGCTTTCAATCTGAAGCTGGTAAATATCCTGCATGATATGTTTTATTTCTATTGTAATTACTGTAATAGCTAGAAATGACACTTGACCATGTATTCCTAAAAGTATGTTGTGCAAGGTGACTGAAGCCCAATGAATAAACTGTACATAGCATGTAAAATATTTATTGCGTTAAAACTCAAGTGACCCCTATGAAGGCCCAGTTGTATATGAAATGTTTCATTAATTTTGCAACTGAGATGAATGTGGAAATATTCAGCAGGGTCATACTGATGACATGATATAGATTCAGGACACATACTTAAAAAATTTGAAACGGTAAAGCATTGATTGATTTTGTAATACCAAATACCAAATCTTGTCGACAGAGTGGTGTGAGTTTACCCCCTATGAGGTAGGCATCCAGAAGTATGGGGCATTTGTCCAAACCGAGGACTTCGGGAGTCAGTTCTTTCTCGGTCATATCGTCAGGAAACTCCCAGAAGTCCGCCTCCCTTATCTGATCGGTAAGACCACTACTTTTGTTTAATGTCAATGTACAGTAGTACAATACCAATTGCAATTGATTTTTTTTTATGTAATCAGGAATATGGAGCAGTAACTTTTCGCTGAAAATGTCCCAGCTATGGACGCTTGCAACAGGGTTCATGCCTTCTTGGAGCACCTGGCTCGGACCAGAGGTCAACAGCATAGGTACAGTTACTTTTATTTAGTCCAGCAAAACTCATAAATAGACAATTTAAAGAATAAGGCTGGAGTTTCTCTAATTCTCCTGTAAACAAATCCTATTAAAAGCCAAACAAAATGAACCAAAACCAACGATGCGTTTCGTCTTTCAATGTTTTCTAACTTTTTTACCCTCTTTGGAACTCTGTGCCAAGCCCATTGTTTTCTACTGAGGACACATACCTTTAAAAACTGTTACACTGATTTTTTTTGAAGGTTCAGTAATTTCCTAAAATAGCTACCTGGACAGCAAACATTACTTAAACAAATAGTACATTTTGTGTGGACTATTTTAAAACGGCTGTTTCACTATCGGCCAAAATCGGGAAAAGAGTGACTTTCTGTCAATGAACATTTACTGCCATTTCCTCATCACCTTATACTATCTTGAATAGGTTAACCTGTAATTTTGAAGAGAAATACAGTAATAAATCACTACTTTGTTTCATGCATGTGCTATTGCAAACATTGAAAATGTATATATGAGACCAAATAAATGCATTTAGGGGGAATAAAAAGGTGACCTCATCAATAAAACAAACAGAATGCAAACTCGCCTTTCATATTAGTAAATGTTATGAGTAGGCTTCAATTATCAGAACAATGTGAACATTCAGGCTTCCTCATGTGGCTCAAAGGTATATTGCAGATATGAATCTTAAATAAAAGAATATGGAAACAAATTTCACATTTATTTGGCAACCCCCCATGTGGGTCTCGACCCAGTCTTTAGAAATGACTGCGTTAGGAAGTGCTTACAATACAAAACCATGACATTGTACTGTAAATACATAATAGTGTATTCAAACAAAGACATATGAATTAATTTTTCACTTGGTGATTTCATGGGATTGTTGAAAATTGGAAAAATAGAGAATATTGCCAGCTTTGAAGCATTTTCTTAGATCATTAAAGCAATTCAATGTTTACACATCAAACCATATAATAAAACTGTTTTACTGTATGTATTACTACCATTGTACAACAAATACACTTCCATGTAAGAACATAATGTATGTATTATTGAAATGTTGTGTTCTTTTGACAGACGTTGACACTGAACCATCAACTCTGGACACTGAACCATCAACTTTGGACACTGAACCATCAACTCTGGACACACACCTCATCAATCCAACCTCAGATTTCATCAACAAAGTGACTGATTTCCTCATAAATCGTCCAGTCATTGCTGAAATGTACAATTTCATGCATGGACTCTTCATGCACAGGGACTACAATCAACAGAGCAGCTTTGTTGCCTGGAAAGGTAGGCACTCGCAGTTCTGTTATTGATATTTTGCTTGCAAAGTACTGTTGCGGAAAAATTTAAAGCTTTTTAAGCTGAAATGACGAATATAAAAAAAGAAGAAGCTTATCTTTAAAGTATTTATTCTTGCAAGGAAAGGCTCAGTTACACACAGCCACAACGGAAGTGAGCGATTGAATATTGAATATTGAATTATTCCAGATTGAATAAAGCACAGCGTTATCTAGACAGTTTACAGGGGTAGGGGCTGTTATTGGAATATTCCGTTTTGGCATTTACAAACAAAGGAGTACTTATCAGTGTTGTCACAAGACATATAATACATCGATGTATCCTGCAAAGAGGGCTTTGTCAGCATCCATACAGCCTAACATAGAACATAACTGTAACATGCAAACATAAGTCCTTTATTCATCAACAGGAGAAGAGGATGTGTATGCTACTTAGACTGCATAAACCACAAGTCTCACAATGCCGGCCTTGATATTTTTCTCAATAACTACCTATAAAACAGTTGACATATATTATTATAAGATACTCTTAACCAGTGGCGGCTGGTGACATTTTTTTTTGGGGGGGCGCAGTTGGGCGGCGCGGTTTAAATAGCACTCCACAATGAGAAGAAAAGAGGTTTGGAGTAGAATATTCTAAAAAACAAAGCTTTATTTCAAGAAAACACAGTGCTCAACACTGTCCAATAACAACCATCAACAAACTGTAACTTTGGGCATGAGAGGTTCAGAGCAGAATGGTTTAAGAAACATTCAATGTGGTGGCCAGAGCAACTTCAGGGAATACATTGACGTAGCATTCAAACTGGGGGCCCTGCAGTAAGGTGGCACTGGTGAGGTGGTCTTTGAAGGCAAAGCGTTCCCTGGTGTGTCCAAGTATGGTGTCACAAACCTACAGATAAATATATAGAGAGAGAGACAGAGACAGACAGATAAGTTGTGGGGAAATATCTACTACAAACAGGCTTCATACTACAGACAAAAAACTATGTTTTGTGTGTCTTGATGGCTCAGCAACATAGACAAAAGGCCAGGAGCCACCTTGATGGCTGTAGCTATCACACACACACACACACACACACACACACACACACACACACACACACACACACACACACACACACACACACACACACACACACACACACACACACACTCTCTAACTTGTTGGGGGTTGAATTGGTATTTTAGATAAAGTTATAGTCTGATATGATATCCACCCAAATCTAACAATGTCCAACATGTGTTCTGCTGTGGGAAAGATAAAACATTAAACTCTAACAGGCATCTGCTGATTTTGACACTCACCTCTGCAGCAATCCTTCAAGCTCATCTTCCTTCACAGCCCGGCGCTTCCTCGGCTGCTCAGAGCCGCTGCTTTGCTACACACTGAGCCTCCAGCTAACAGCTCCGGTTAGCATGTAGCTTGAGGAGAAGCTCCGGGTGTACGTCCTCCCGCGGTCACTGCTTTGCTGCTGAATATTTAAATCCGGACGTTCGGGTCCCAACTCTTTCAGCCTCTTCTTGTCAACATCTGATCGTGGATTGAAAGGTGTTTCGCGTAGAGATACCACAGAGTTTTCAGTCGCCATACTAACATAATTAAAGTCTCTGCTAGCTGTGTTGCTCGCGTAGCTACGTGGGAGCTATATGGGATGTGAGGGAATGATAAAGGTCTCTGATTGGACGAATAGTCCAACCACGTTGCAATAAGAAACAATGTCATTGGCTAGGGCGCAGATTTGTGCGCCCGAAGATTCACGTTTCATCCGCCAATGAGAAGCTGTCCTTGCCGTCACGAGGGTGAAATGTTTGTTCGCTGCCATAGACTCACATTTGGCCGGCGCCCCGACAGGGGGAGGGGCTTTTCTCAGTGGTGATGAATGGCGATATATTATATTTGGTATATCTTAAGTGGTTGTTGACAGGGGCTTACGGTCTCCCACACACATTTAGCGCGTCAACACGGTATATTTCTTATTTAAATTATTTGGTATATAATGTTTTTTGACAGTATATATTATATATTTTTTTTCTTCTTTTTTTTTTTTCATGGCAAAATTTTAAGAGGGGCGGCGCCCTAGCGCCCTCTATTGACGCACCGACACTGCTCTTAACCCTTTGTCACTCAAGAAATCATTTTCGCGCACTTCCGCACCCTGTACATATGACGTCTTTCCCGCGGCTATGTAAATCCAAGAATCACATGGTCTTCACCCAGCCAATCAGCAAAGATCCCTCTACGTTACACCACCCGCCTTTGTGGAATTTTATCAATAAGAAGAGACCTGGAGCGCATCTGACTTTCTCATTTTTCTGGACCCCGGAAGAGACAGTTTTGCAGGACAACTCTCTCTACATTCACAGATCAAACTACTAAACTAACCATGGTAAGTTGCTGAAACTCACACATGTTATGCTTGAATAGTTGCACTAAGTGATTATATGCGTGTTCTTTGTGGATGACTTCGTGAAATTAGTGAAATTACGGCATGAAAAACACACCAGCTAAAATTGAGCATACGCCCCTTTCACGTCGAAGCTAGAATTTATATGTAGTCACGGTTTTGCAGCTCGACTCTCTCTCCATTCACGGGTCAAACTACTAAACTAACCATAGTAAGTTGCTGAAACTCACACGTTATGCTTGAATAGTTGCACTAAGTGATTACATTAGTGTTTTTTGTGGATGACCTTATAACAGTTGTTTTATTGCATGTGTTTAATTTTTTAGGACATGACTGCTCGTCTTTTTTATGGCAAGAGGAGGCAGACTGTTTTCGTGCCAGCCAACCCTGCCATCAGTGATGATGATGTTGAAGATGAAAATGAAGATGACGATGACGATGTGGCAGACCCTGACTTTGCCCTGACCACCCAAGACCAGAACATTCCAGGCCCAAGCGACGTGGGCCCCCCTGCCAAGAGGAAGCGCAGGCAGCCTGCACTGGAGGTGCTCAAGGACTAACAGTGAGGACGATGATGATGATGATGATGAGCAGCCAGCACCACAAGCGAAGAGGTCAAGTAAAGCCAGTAGGTCAGCAGCCAGGCCAACCACCTGGCACAAAGTGGACATAAAGAACACAGCCCTGCCTGTCCAGCTGTCATCAAAAGCTACAATGCCAACATGGGGGGCATTGACAAGAGTGGCATGTTGGTCCACCTCTACCGCACCCCCATGAAGTCCAAGAGGTGGTACATGCGACTGTTCGCGTACTGTATTGACGTCAGCCTCACAAATGCCTGGCTCATGTACATTCGGGACTGCAAGGCCCTTGGTGAGAAAAGCCTGCCTCTGAAGGGTTTCAGATTGGCGGTGTTTGGGGCTGCCAGCTGCCCGAGGCCAGCCACACCTAGGTCCAGAAGGAGCTCAGTGTCCTCTGTTTCCTCTGTTGACAGCCTGCCCAGCATTCCTGACATCCCTCAGCCTGTCCGGGGACATCGCAGCCACACCCCGAATGATGCTGAGCGATTCGACGTGTCACTCTCTCATGCCCTTGTCTATGCCACCACACGCCAGACCTGCAAGCACTGCAGCAGGAAAGGCAACATATTCAGATCGAATCTGGTTTGCAGGGTCTGCAAGGTCCACCTCTGCATGAACAGTGACTGTAACTGCTTCGTCGGTTACCACGACTAACTGTCCTAATGTTGTGGCATAATGTTGTTGTGTATGTTAAAAAAGTGATGTTATAATGTGATGTTATAATGTGCTGAAACCTGTATATATATTTTTTCCATTAAATGAGCAAGAAATCATAAATGGGCGTTTGGTGGATGTTCATTTTCTACAAAAAAATAAAACATTTTTTTTAATTTCACAACAGTAAATGAGTATTATTATGTCCTCCAATAGTGCTCTAGGGTTGACATTTTGAATTTCAAAGTATTTCAATGAGTGCCCTATAAAGGGTTAAGAATTACAAATTCTCATTACAGTACACTTTCACCGACAATTCAAACACTTTGGAACATTACTGAGCCTCTAGCTGCAAGTGCGCAGGGGGTATATTTATGTAAAGTTGCATGTACATTTCAGAAGTAATCAGTATGGATTCCTCCTTTCAATACATATTGTCGGCTGTCAAAGATCCTCTTTAAGAAGTGTCGCTCTTTCATGGACTCCTAAATGTTTTCTTCTGAGCAATGACCTTCCAGTTATATGTGGAGTGTCTGCTCGTAGTTGCCCTTAGGGCAGGGGTTCTCAAACTGTGGGGCCCGTCCCTCTAGTGGGGCGCAGAGGTATTACAAGTGGGTCGTGCGGGGAAATGCTGATTTTTTTAAATTTATTTCAAGACCTATATTGAGAACTTCAGATATTTCAAAAGTACAAGGTACACAGACAAGTCATTAATAAATACATGGCCAAATGCCATCCATGTTTACATTACACCGTTAATAGCTTACGCCTGCGCGATGGCCAAGATTCTTGGTTAATGAGCCGATTCTTGTCGTCTTGCCAAAAGCCGATCTCTGTGAGGTCGGCTTTTCTGCTGTTGCCTCTCTCAAAACAAAATACAGATCTAAGCACAGCATTGAGGATGAATTGAGAGTGGCCTGCAACCCCGTTTAAAAAAGATTTGTAGTGGAAAGCAGGCTCTTTGCAGCAACTAAGACTCACACATATATGCACTCATTTTGTTTTGTTTTGCACATGACACCCTTTTTAGAGTTGCATTTTCAGCACAGAACACAATTGACATCATATGCAAGCCAGTTATTTCATTTTCTGTTTCCTAGTCAACAACCTATTTATGCAATCTTGCTTGCAAATCTGTTTATTTTCTGTCCAGAAACGCATATTGATGCCTTCCCAAACCAGCTGACACCCAGTGACTCCACCCTGCACCTGGTTGATTCTGGTCATGCCATCAAGACTGGATGTGTGCCTGTCCTGCGGCCAGAGAGAGATGTGGATCTCATCATATCTCTAAATTACGCGCGGGAACCAGAGCGCATCCTCAAGGTAAACAGAATGAGGAGGCGCTCTTCTGGGACACAAAATTACATTTCCTGACATTCTTCCATCAACATTAACAATATTCTCTGATCATGTCCAATCTATCAGGTCCTGGAGAAGACAGCTGCTCACTGTAAAGACCATGACATCCCCTTTCCCAATGCTGATTTTGCCAGTCTGGAAAAGGAGCCTCAAAAGGAGTTCTACATCTTCGAGGATAAGGAGAATCCCAAGGCCCCGATAGTGGTTCACTTCCCACTCGTCAATGTCACATACAAGCACTTCAAACACCCAGGTATGCCCATTTGAAGTAGCTGAAGTTCACTGCAACAATGTTGCTTCTATTGCTTTATTCTTTTTTTTTGGTGCTGAATATCTTGAAACAATAACAATGTAGCAATAGGAAGTGACCTTTCTCTGCAAGCTAGTCTCGCTATAGTAGAAGTCATGTGAGGATCTTTTACAGGGCTGGGAGCTGGTAATGGCAGGACAGCGTACCTGTATTTCTTCTATCTATACTGAAATGATACAATACTTTATCAGAGCATTGCAGCATATATTTATAAGGTGACAGACCTGTAATAAACATTCTGCCTCACGCTGCTTATTGCAGCTAATGTTAAGCACTATAAATTGGGGATTCAACCAATTAACATAAACTTCCAAATTACTAAGGATCTGCTGTATTACTGATGACTAAGTGCAACTTGATTAGAAAGGCAATGAAACTGCCTTGTGTATTTCTACATCCAATAAGAACATGACATTCCATTATCCGAACCGCTTATCCTATTTTAGGCTCGCGGGGTGCTGGAGCCGATCCCAGCTGACATTGGGTGAAGGCAGGGTACACCCTGGACAGGTCGCCAGTCTATCTCAGAGCACATATATAGACAGTTTAGAGTCCAATTCACCTGAGTTGCGTGTCTCTGGACTGTGGGAGGAAGTCGGAGAACCCGGAGGGAACCCAAGCTGACACGGGGAGAACATGCAAACTCCACACAGAAGGACTACCCAGACCTGTCCGAACACGGGCCCCTCTAGCCATTACACCACCGTGCAGCCCACAGAACAAGACATATACTTGTGTATTACATTGTGCTTCATAGGACATGAAATAACCAATTGTATCATTATCTTATAACTTTACAGGTGTCAAGCGTGAGACTGAGGAAGACATACGAGCTGGGGAGGTGGATGTGAGCAGCAACAACTCTCCATACATCACCAAGAACTTTACCTACTCAGAAGAGGATTATGAGGCTCTGGTGGACCTGACCACTTATAACATATTAAACAACAAGGAGAGCCTCCTTGAAGCCTTGCGTAAGGCCCTGGAGAGGAGTGCATCAAAGATAAAGAAATAAAGGATACGATTTACAGCAACAGGTTTATCTATGTTGCCTCGACAAGTAACTTTTGTTAACTGCCACATCTCTATATCAATGCTACAGGAATTAGGGCACAGGATATTTACTCAACATTATAAACTACTGTTTCAAAAAATAAGCATCAATGTCTTACAGTCTTGAAGTGGAACATAATAAGCCTCTCCAACTTTGGTAAACTTTGTCCCTCTCTTCTAACTCTGCTGTCAGCTTCTTAAGAGCTCTGGCAACTTGCATCATCATAATGTAGGTTATTTGGTCTAAAGCAGTGGTCCCCAACCTTTTTTGCGCCACAGACCGATTTCGTGTAAAAAAATAATAATGGACCGGCTTCACGTTGTGGGCGATAAATATAACGTAATAAATATGCCGTGAAAAAATTATACGACGCCATAAAAACAAATATAAAGTGCATAAAAATACAACTCACCATTACGCCGTCTCGGGGTGATGGGAGACAATGACATAATCATTGTGTTCTTTATGTCCTGTCTACTTAAAACCCGCTTCACAAAGACAGGATGTTGGAAATGGAAGCAGGGTTTTCAGAGCTTTTTGGCGATCTCAGGATATTCTGCCTTCATTTTAATCCAGAACACCGGCAGAGTAGAAACATCATTTTAAGTTTAATTTTTGGGGTAATGTGTCACATGAACTCTTGACATGTGACATGTCACAAATGGCTAAGATGTATCTGGTCATTTTTCAAATTTACCCATATTTCCTGATTTCTTTTCATCAATTCTTTCTGTGCGGCTGGTCTAGAGCATTGGTTCTCAACTGGTCTGGCTCCGGGACCAGTGGTTCTCAACTGGTCTGGCTCCGGGACCCACCCACCATCCCCCCTGAATGACAACCTGCGACCCAAATCGAGGAACATTCTCAACTTCTCAAATGTATTGAATGAAAAGATGGTGCAGTTTGAACCTGAGATAGTACAGAATATGTATGCTAACACAAAAACAAGTTTAATAACCAAAACGAGCAGCTGGTGGCGACGCTAGAGAGGGAACTATTCCCTTTTACACTCAATTAGCTGCATTTTAATTAAAAAAGTGCATCTTCAGGACACGAGGTATTACAACATACATAACTATTCAGAATCTTCAGCTATTTTTAAACAGACTCAACAGCTTTCATGCACAAACAAAAAAGTCCAACAACTAAGAAGTAGTTTCAAAAAGACTAAAATGACCTAACTTTAAGTGAGAATATACACTCACTGAATCTATGACAAACACTTTACTATGGAACAAGTCACTGTCTGGAGGAGCAGCTTTTCCACAAATTCAAAATAAATTAAACAAAAAGTGCAATTCAAAAGGATTCATATATACAAAATTTACTTTTCTTGTGATTACCTCATCAGTAAATACTGAAAAACATTGTGCTTTACAGAGAATTAAGCAGCACTCAATTCTCCTCACGACCCCAGAGTGTTTTCCTGTCATGCAGGCAGCGCTATCACTGTTTAATTTAATTATCCTAAAAACCCAGAGTCTCCCCCATATCAGGATGGTTTGACCCAACCTAGAACACGCTGCTGAAAACATGGAGGGACAAGTGCAAAACAAGTTGAAACCAGAGCCGGCAAAAAAACGACACTCCGCTGCATAAAAAGGTTCCTTCAAATTAAATCCACAGGATGAAAAAAATATTTATATTTTTTGCCCAGGCCCACTGAAAACGGGTCTGTGACCCACCAGTTGAGAATCACTGGTCTAAAAGATGATTCAGTACTGTACTTGTGTGTGTGAAAACTGTTTTAGGAGTTGACTGCATGATATATTGTATTAAACTGAAACATGGAGAACACAGCTACTCACATCTTTTTATTATAGTAGTCAAACATTTGTCTATTTCTGTGCATCTGTATTGAGAGAACAAAAGTTATATGTATTGTATGTGTACACACTTACTTGGCCATGTAACTCATTTTCTAATTTCTTTGGCTTTAATCCAATAAATAACTTATCAAAATGTACATATACCTACAGCGTTAGGGACAAACCCTCTTCGTCCTTTCATGTTGGACTAAGGACCGACTGGATACTACAGTGACTAAATATCACTTCACCAGGTACAATGTATTACATGATAGTAGCTGGTTAACATGCTCATTTTAGTAGTTACCTTTGACGTGACGTCAACACTAACTTCTTAACATTGACATTAACATTATGATAATGTTATTTCATTTGTTGAATGTTTTAAACAAAAATTCAGACTAGTTCTGACACATTGCATCTATGTTTTCAGCTACCCTGATATGGACAGTGTATTACAATGAAAGAAACGTCTGAGCAAGCGAACAACAAACCAAATTTGACCTGCATGCAAACATACATAAACCAATGTTATTTATGTAGCTCAAAATCAGCAATCACACATTTTAGTCTGAGGTTTAGGTTGTTTTTCACACTCTCTACTCTTAGACCCTTAAGTAGTGAATGCAAACTCCAAATAACTGACTAATAAAATAAAAATAAAAAAAACAACAACTTTGTTTTGTTTTTCAAAGGACACACGTGACATGTTCCAAGTGAAGCCATACCCTGCTTTAAGGTGTCATGGTCTTGGGTCTTGGGTGCCGTGGTCTTTTTTTAATTTATTTTTATTTTTATTTTTAATTTCCCTGCATCTTGTGTTCTCATTTCACTTCACTTCCTGCTTTTGTTCATTTTCCCGCCTTTTGGGATTGTCTGCCCCACCCCTAATTGAATCCTCCTGTGTCTAATCACCTGCACCTCCCCAGTGTATTTAAACCTTGTTTGTGTCCTCTCTCAGTGTTGGATCGCCTGCTCCCATTCCTGGTATGTGCTTTGTTTTGTGTGTTGTGCTGCTTGGCTTCCCTTGATGATCCCTTGTCTTGTTCCTTGATGATCCCTTGTCTTGTTCCTTGATGATACAGCTTAAAGTGTTGATTTATTGGAATACTGCCAACAAGCATCTTTGAAAAACTAAAAACAAACAGGAGTGTCAAGAATTACCAATCTGAAGGCAAGGTGATTTTTAAAAGGGTTATTCAGCTGAAACAATTAGCCAATTAGTTGATTAACAAATCAGTCATTCAGTTATCAAGCAACAGTCAATTATTCTTAGCTTCTCTGATGTGAGGATTTGCTGTTTTTCTCTTTGTTATAACATTGTAAATGATAATAGTGTTTGTCATACACATTTTCACATTTCTTTCCCAATGTGTTTTTAAACCAGTAAACGACTAAATATTGACTTCAATAATGAAAATAACCCTTAGCTGCAACGAGTGAACTTAATTGCATGTTAACTTAGAGAACATGCAAACTTCACAGAAGCCTGGCAGAAATGTCTTGATGTGAAGTGCTGTGTGAAATGCAACAGTATCACAGCACAAATGTAAGAAAGTCACTAAATCTGGTTTTGCTTGTCGTCCAGTGTTTATAATGAGCTGCCACCTTTAGCCTAAAAATGTTTCCACATTCATTATTGATGAAGAAAAAAGAAGCTGGAATCTCTCGAACATGGCATCTCATAATGTGTATACTTACCTTGCAGAAGACATTAAGTTATACATTTTGCCCTGGTTAGTGTGCAAGGATCTGCTGTGTCTTAAAGCAGGAGCACACATGTGCTGCATTGCTTAATTTAACTCTAGCTCTTATTATATGAATAGGATGGCGTAAGTGTACAGATTGTGAAGTGCTTTTGGGCTATACAAAATTAATTGAATTAAGCTCCCATCCACCACCAGCACTGCTGCCGCTTTTGTTAACTCAACTGGCAGTGTTTATTGGAAGCCAGTGAGGGACCAAGTCCTGGTTGCTTCACTAGTTTGCTAGGGTGCCCCTCCATCATCACCATCATTTAGGTGCCCTTGGGCAAGGCACCTAACCCACACACTATACCTAAAGAGGGAGGACATACATCTGACTGCTTACCTGAGAACCTTTTGATTGATTCATACCTGGATATAATTTATCACCTTCTCTTGCAGCAGTGCAGCACATTTTTATTTCCATGATCATATATTTACATATTTTCCTGTCTTTTTTTCTCTGGTCAAAGGGTAAACTCCAGATAGTGTTTGAGTTCCTGAAAAGGTAAAGTTTGTTTTAATTTATTGTCTTTGTTTAAAATAACATTTTTAAATATTGAGCCTGAATTTGTTTTTTATTTTTATAGTGGGAAGAAATTTTCAAAGATGTCCTGCCCAGTGGTAAGTGCTCTACATACACACCCCACAAAAGACTATCTGAATCTACTAAACAAACACCAAACGGTGCTCAGTGAGGTGTATAGGTCCATATTCAGTATATACTGCAAACAATTCTAAATCATGGTGTTCATTAATTGCTATTATTGGACACCTAAGTCGTTTCGATTAAACTGTCTGTTCACCGTTCAAAATGACTGCATGAAATGAAGAAATACATTTGAATCTCATTTCCAACAATGAGTGTCGTCCTTCAGTGCCTCGTCCTCTGAACACCAGAGTGACGACGGTAACACAAGCTGCAAGAAAGCTACACTGACCCTCTGACTTTACTGACCCAGAGCATCTATCACGCCCCATTGGCTGTCCAACTCTCTACCTCAAGCTGTGGCCAACAGTTGCATGGTTTCTCATTTGTTTGTGAAAATATAATGTTGCTTTGGGGGACTAGAAAAGCGCTATAAAAGTACAGGCCACTGAGGCGCTTTTTGACTACCTCAGCAACCTCTGGCCAAGAATATGGATGGGTTTTCCCCAAGTCTTCAAACTCTGCCTCCTCAACAGAGGACATCTTGGTCAATGAGCTCTTTCCACCGCTTAACAAGATCCCCAGTCTGGGTCAGCAGTTCTCCTCCCCTGCTTAACACAGCCTGAGCTAGCTGTGGACGGGGATATCGCTGCAGTATTGGTCTTGACTTAAAATCGTTGTCTTAGACCGAGACGTGTTCAATTTCAAGTCAGAACCTGTCTCGAGACCAAGACCAGTCAGGCGTACGACACTGTAGACTACAAAAGGCTATCTCGGGGATAAAGCTGGTACTGCCAAAATGCATGCTGTCTCTCACCCTTGGCTCCATTTCTGTGTAAAAGGGATACCTCTCGTGACTAAAAATTAGGAAGACTTCTATTTGTATGTAGACCGATAACTTGATTATAGTGGCGGTGTCTCACGTACAGTTCACATAAGTCTCTTTATATTTGCTTTTGGGTGTCTTCAACAGAAGGAAATGATCTCCTCTTTGACCTTGTATGTCACTGTACTGGGAGCAGAAAAAACTCTCCAAAAGTTACTGTAAGTATGGCTTTCCTTTTTTTTTTATAACAATATGTACTTTGCATGTTTTTGTTATGACACTTGACCACTTTTAAAAATATGTTCACAGGAAACTGACGTAGCAGTATTACTGCTTAATCATTGCATAACTGAAACTGTCTTCTATTTTCCTGTCTGTTACAGTCTCTGAATCCGACTGCTACGTGATTCTCACTCTGCCAACAGCAACGGCAAAATCCTACCATACAACAACTGTGTCGAACAATAACAACCCAGAATGAAATGTTTACCTTTCAGGTCCCCACTCATGTGAAAGTGAGTGCGCAATATTAGCATGACATCAAACACAAGCGTCTGACTGACTGCTTGTCCAGTTAGTGTAGCAAGTACTTTAATATTCTGATAACGATACGATCTATTTTTATACATTATCAGCCAATAGCTAATTTGAAGAGTAGAAGTCAAAAGCTCTGTGACTCTAAGCTTTTCTGCTGTTTCCCCAGAACATTTTAGAGATCAAGCTATATGATGACAACTTGTTCGCACGTGATGACCTGTTTGCCGAGCTTCTGTTTGTCACAAGTCTCACAATCGGGATGAAGGAGACCAAGGTCTTCCCTATAAACCCAGAGGTAAAAGCAACAAGAAAACAACACTTGCTCTGTAGGATTGTAATGCACTGAGGGCTGATCTGTTACAAATTGACCATGAAGTAAATGATTATGGTTGAAGGATTTTCCTTGTTCACTTTTCTATAGACGGAGGGCACACTTCTGATAGAGTTTGAGCTACTTCAGAGGTAACTGTATATCACTGTTTTTACTTTGTTGTCCTCTATCAAAACATTTATAGACATTTCTCTTATTTTGTCCTCATAATACATTGTCTGAACCTGTTAAAAATAACTAACTTGTTTTGTAGTGAGGAACCCCCTTGTGAATATCTCACTAATGGCGTCCTTATGGTAAGATTTCTTCAATGACATCAACAATATACACTTTAATGAATACACTCCAGGAACCATTGTTACATCAGTTCTCCATGTTGGCTGGAACCCTGAAGTATGGATGATTACCAACTTGCAACATGAGAAGCCATTTAATTCCCAAATATATAATTAAAAGTGTGGTTGGCTGCTAAATAACTTATTTTGATTACCCACACCCAGTAGCGGGCTGTGGATTTTCTACCTGGGCCTTCAGTGGATCAGCTGTTCGCATGACTCTGTTTAGGCCAGTAGAGGAGGCTTAGCTGGCCCTGACAGCCCACCACTGCCCACACCAGAGTAACTGATCTCTCCTTGTCTTTCAGGCTGCCCCGTTCTCTCTACTGGATGTTAACATTGACGAGCTACGAAGCGACGGCCGTATGTAGTCTATAATTCTATCAAATTCATTAATTGACTGTGGCTTAGTGGTAGAGCAGGGCCGTCCCTCAATCAGAAGATTGCCGTTTGATCCCCGACTCCGCTAGTCCGTGCCGATGTGTCCTTGGGCCTTAGTGAGGTCTGTTCAAGTAGTTGTATGAACCCCAAATGAGTTCTAATACTTGTGTTATTTTATATCATTCTTTTCAGAATATTTTTTTGGGGAAAAAATGCACTTCCCACAAGGCTTTACTGTATTTTAGCAATTTAAGTTAAAAACATTGTGGTTCCAGAGATCCTCTAGGTCAGTGATTCTCAACTGGTGTTTTTTTTTCATCCTGTGGTTTTATTTTGAAAGGACTTTTTTATGCAGCGGAGTGTCGTTATTTTGCCGGCTCTGGTTTCAACTGGTTTTGCACTTGTCCCTCCATGTTTTCAGCAGCGTGTCAGGTTGGGTCAAACATCCTGATATGGGGGAGACTCTGGGTTTTTAGGATAATTTAATCAAACAGCCTACTGAATATAACATTGACAACTGATGGCGCTGCCTGCATGACAGGAAAACACTCTGGGGTTGGGAGGAGAATTGAGTGCTGCTTAATTTTCTGTAAAGCACAATTTTTTTTCAGTATTTACCTACTGATGAGGTAATCACAAGAAGTTAATGTTGTATATATGAATCCTTTTGTATTCCACTTTTGTTAAATTTATTTTGAGTTAGTGGAAAAGCTGCTCCTCAACACAGTGATGTGTTCCACAGTAAAGTGTTTGTCATAGATTCGGTGAGTGTGTGTGTTGTCAGTTAAAGTTAGGTCATTTCAGTCTTTTTGAAACTACTTTTTAGTTGTTGGACTGTTTGTGCATGAAAGCTGTTGAGTGGGGTCCCGGAGCCAGACCAGTTGAGAACCACTGCTCTAGGTAACGTCACTTGACTTTGTCTCTTTTCTTGTCCGATAATGGGTGCCGCGGGGCTTTGGCCTAAAAAGGTTAACCCCTGCGGTGTGTCCAAGTGGCACCCACAGCTGGTGTTCTTAACTGAGCATTGCAGCCCAAGTGTGGCTGTTCAGGCTCTATAAAATGTGCAGAAATTTGATGACTTAGTATAATAACTTTTACTTATGACTTGTCAAGCAACAACATTGGCATTTATCATTTAAAACAGATTAACATGACACTGTTCTCTTGTGGGTATGTTTCTTTCACCAGATTTCTGGAACAAGGTGCTGAAACTGAGGGATGCCCTTCGTGAGAGACGCCTACCTAAAGCAAAGGAATCCCCAAAACTGGCAGACTTGGCGACGGAACTAGACGTAGCAGTGAGTTTTAACTCTTTTAGTCTGACCTGTTTGACAGATGTGTTACTGGTCAACTTTACTTAAGAATGAAAGGGAAATATTTTCTACAATAACTGCCACAGCACACATCACGCTAGAAAGTATGGTATGCTGTTTTTCCTGTTGTCCAGCACTCTGGTTCTACTTATGCCTCTGCTTCAATGGAAACCTACAAATATCCAGCCAAACATGCAGGCAAAGTAAGAAGCTTGTGTGCAGCTAGATATACTGGTCCTTTTGTTTTGACCAGCTGAAGATCTGAGGAAAGGCCGACCCAAGTGTTTATGGACCCCCTTGCTAAATTTGATCATATAGGTCTGTAGTTTAAATATGTTTAATAGCAATGTGGCTTTTCTCATCACAGGACACAGTTGATTCAGACATAAACACATGAATGGTAAGGTGCTTCCTACTTCCACAATACAGTATTGCCAAAAGTAGGTGAACTTTCAAATATTGCACCTAAAGCCTATGTGATTTTGGATCCTGGCTGCAGGCCTTTGCTTCCGTTCAGCAACAAGAGCATTAGTGAGGTCAAACATAATTTCTAAATGTAAATTAATCCCAAAGGTGTTGGGTTGATATCGGGGCCATCAACTTGTTACACACCTACTGTATAACTATTTGTTTATGGACCTGCCATTGTGCCACTCCACATTCCAAATATCACTTCTGTTAATCAGTTTAAAAAAAATACTTAGCAACAGCCGTATTTCAAGATGGCGACTGAGAAATCGCTGAACTCCACTTCAAAACATCGTCAACAATCCAATGGGTGATGTCACAATGACTACATCCAATTCTTATTAAGAGTCTATGATTTACAACCCACACAGAGTGACTTCATTCTGTCCTCGGGTAGATTTTGAAAAGATCACCTTCAAGATTTCCCTTATTGGAGCTCAGAGGCTTTGTGCAAAACCAGTAAAATAGCCCCAGGCCCAAAGGATATGATGTGGGCATCCAGGTGTGCAAAAAACTTGAAACTGCCAACACTAAGCTAAACAGTATGTTTTCACTGACCTCTTCTGGTTTTGTTACATATGCTTTAACCCTGGAAATCCACAGTGAGGGTTTTGCAATTCGTCTGGACTTTTACATCCCAACTCAAGAGAGTTCCTGAAGAAGAGGAGCGTTGTAGTGGCACAGGCTTTGCAGAAGCTTTTTGGCACTCTAACTGACCCTAAAAAGGTAAAGTGCAACTTCCTCTTTTTTCCCTTGTACCCCACCACCCCTACCTATGTCAATTTGCTAATTATTTTGTGTAATGGAAAAACTAATGTAATGCCAGAAGTAAAAACCACATGCTACAACATTAACGTCATAAACTCTAAACCTGTGATGCAATGACCGACCCATGACAGTATACCAGGAAGACGGACAGCTGAAAATCTCAAAGCTGACAGGGAAAGTGGACTGGGCTGAATGTGTCCGCGATAATCCATGCAACATTGTGGCTGTTTCCTCTTGTGTATACACTACAGCTGTGCGAGATGATGGATTTAACCTGTTTGTGCATCAGGTTCTTTGCAGGTGGTTGGCTTGGCAGTTTAGGGTTGATGAGTTTATCAAGGGATCGTGGCAATCGGTCAGAAAATATTTCCTAAATGGCATCCAAAAATGTTAAACTGCAAAGCAATGTGGTAACATCTTTTTATTTTTTTTAATCTAAGACGGCATAGTCAAATGTTGAGGTACCAGGTACAGTAATTAATGTTCCCAACAGGATACAATTATTGACATCATGTTCTTTCATCACGGCAACGCTTCAATTATTATGACCAAATAGCCTCGGCTGCACTTTGTTTTTTTTCCTAAAAGTTTGCTGACATGGGAAGTAAGCTAGTGACCAGGGTGTACGTTAAACATAAGCTTCTAAATATCATTCAGCATTTGGTCCAACTCAAAGAGCTGCTCGAGCCACACCTCTGTATTCTGTTCAGGTGCCGACGATAGCAGTGGTGGCTTCAGGGGGAGGGTCCAGAGCAATGACCGGCCTGCTTGGTAGTCTGAGAGGCCTGAAGGATATCGGGGTCCTGGATGCTGTCAGTTACATCACTGGTGTTTCTGGATCCACATGGTGAGTGAACCATTTGAGTAGTCAAATATCCAGAGTATCTTAATTTCAATCTTCTCTTTTTACATAGGCAAAGACAGGCAATCATCACATTTTGGGCTGTGCCTTTTATAGAAAGCTTGTAACTAGACGTGCGGCGGAAGACTGGGCAACCTCCGAGGTTAAAACTATGCGGAAGTCCCAACAACTACAGGTCATTGAATTGCCACTTGAGGCTGGCTCATGGGTGGTCGTCGCAAGGGTAGCGGTTTAATCCCTGGTCTCCCCAAAGTTTGCATGTTGAAGTGTCCTTGAGCCAGACACTGAACCCCCAAGTTGCTCCCCAGGCATCTCAGCAGCCCACTGCGCCTTAATTACTAAGGATGGGTTAAATGCAGAGACCTAATTTCATGTTTGCATGTAAAAACTATATAATATGAAGCAGTAGGGTGGTTAAATTTTTGTTTTTAAAAAAGTAACACAAATCACATGGGAGGGAGGTGGGTTAATCAAGGAGGAAAATACTTTTTGGGCAGGAGTACATTCCTTTATAAAATTGATAGGGAAAATCAATTCGAACACCATCGTTGGTGTGTTTTATCACAGTACACGTATCATTTTTTTGTAATAGTTATTTAATGGTGGCAGAACCTAAGAATAAGTGTGCCTGGTTGTATGATTTTATTTTAGATCATTGTACCCCTTTATACACTTACTACTTCTCTTGTGAACAGGGCTATGTCCACGCTGTACCAGGAAGCTAACTGGTCAAAGGAGGACATGAACAGTGTCATCTCCGCAAAGAAGGAACGGATGTCTAAGAGGATCCTGAGAAACTCCACTATTACAGAGAAGAAATTGCTGAGAAAGGACAAGACGGTTACACTTTCACTCATTGATATGTTGGGCCTGATCTTTGAGCAACTTGTCTTTGGGAAGGTGAGCAGCTGAACACTTTATCACATTATACGGTGTATTACTCAGTGTTGCCAACGCCTCAGCAAGAAAAATCGCTATTGGCTGTCCTAGAAGTCACTAAATTACGTATCGCCTAATTTGCATAATTGTAATGGAAGCTGTAGGAGACAGGAATATAGTGTTATAGCAATTGTTTCACTCATTAATGGCAGCTTGCTTTGGGTGGAACTGTTATAAGGCTGCTTTGCCTTTTGAGAACCTTTTTATATCACAAACATTATGGCCGTGTATCATCTCCAATAAACGGCTTCAGGCAGCCTTTGAATTCAGGGTTTGATTCCCACTCCTTCTGTATTTTTGAGCGTACAGTTAGACTGAGACATGATGACTAGGGCCCAGTCTCAATCTCCACCCTTACGGACTTTGAGACGCGCTCCCGCGAAGTCCTTGAGGGTTTAGGAGTGTCCCACTGTCTCCTCGTAGAGTGCTTGAGTCTCTGGCAGACATTTTTAGTCCTTTATGATCACTTTCCCTAAGTCAGCATTTGCCTAAGGGAATTACCCACAATTCATTGCAATGTGACATTAAACATGCAGTTCCCAATGAAGACGTAAACAAAGACACGTGGGCATTCAGCCCGATAAAATACCTTTACACTACATTACGGAACATAAAAACACATGACATCAGAGGAATGCAAGCAGAAAATGTATATAATACTTTTTTACATTCATCTAACACTTCATTTTGACAAACAAGTAAATGGATAATTTAAAATGACTTCTCATCTCGTGAGGAAGACGTTCAAATCAGTGAATAAAAAGTATAACATAAATACACAATTGTACACAATATTTTTTGATGTAGTCACGTATTATGTTGCAGCAAAGTGCTGTCCCATTCATAGTCACACCAGTCCAAGCCCTCACAGCCTCTCACACTTATAGCTGACGTTAGTAAATCCCTGAGGGTTTAGGGGGGAGATTGAGATTGGCCCTAGATGTTTAGCTGATGTCACAGAGGCACACGCAGTGGACGAGGTGATCAGCGGCAGCTTTGCGCATGCGTGACTCATGTTTCGTCTGGACGCGGAGACGTGTGTCTCTCTGCTGGTGCTGCTGCGCGACTCGCTCGGCTTCTGTGAGGCCGCCTGTGTGCTTTGGGGCGGAGGGGGCGGGGCTCACGCAGCACCCGCTGCTTGCTGAGGACAGTAACTGCAGAACAATATGTGCGGTGCTTTCACGTCAGTCCCCAAGACACCAGAAAGTCTTAAGATTTGTCGCTAGTCGCTTTTGACAGTCTCCAAGAGGGTTTGGAAAGTCGCCAGATATAGCGAGAGTCTCCAAGTTGGCAACGCTGGTATTACTTTAAAAACAAGGAGTTTCTCGACCTATCTTGAGCGTTCAGACACCGTGGCGGTTACATTGGCAAGTGAGCATCGGCCAAAATGGTGACGCACGCAAGACTGAATGTGATTTGAATGATCGGCATCATATAAATGGAATGCTGGAAAATAAATTGCAATCCTATTTAGAAAAACATTACCATCTGTAATGTTGCTATGTTTTAATTTGGACTATTGGCTCTGAATGACCCACCACAATACAGGTCAGTGCTGATGGCTGGTAAATTGGGCTAGCTTGCCTCTTGCCAGATTTTCTTGTGCTATGTTCATGGGTGTTATGGTAGTCAAGCTAGCAAGTCACAATAAAGGTTAGCAACCTAGCTAGTTTATGCTGCTTAGATCTGTGTTGATTGCCTCGTAACATTAAGTAATTTGCAAACTAGCTTATGTGTCTCTGCACCCTAATTTTATATTTTTCCAATGTTACAAATATTATTGGCAAATGTGTTTGGTTGAAATTACAGAAAGTCACCAGTACCCTGTCTGAGCAGCAGAGAGCAGTGAATGAAGGCCAAAACCCTTTACCCATATACACTGCTGTCAATATGAAGGATATGGCAAAGGGCTTTCAATCTGACGCTGGTAACTATCCTGTATGATTTTGTTATTACTGTAAAGCTAAAAATGACACTTGTATTTTGTGCAAGGTAACTGAAGCCCAATGACTATACTGTATATAGCATGTAAAATGATTGCGTTAAACTCAAGTGACCCCTATGAAGGCCCAGTTGTATATGACATGTAGTATTCATTTTGCAACTGAGATGAATGTGGGAATATTCAGCAGGGCTAGACTGATGATATAATATAGCTTCAGGACACATACAGATCTAAAAGTAATTGAACAAACTTGAAAACTGAAGGATTGATAATACCAAATCTTGTCGACAGAGTGGTGTGAGTTTACCCCCTATGAGGTAGGCATCCAGAAGTATGGGGCATTTGTCCGAACTGAGGACTTCGGGAGTCGGTTCTTTCTCAGTCATATCGTCAGGGAACTCCCAGAAGTCCGCATCCCTTATCTGATTGGTAAGACCACTGCTTCTGTTGCAATGTACAGTAATACAATACCAATGTAATTCCATTTGTTTTTTCAACTTAATCAGGAATATGGAGCAGTGCTATTTCTGTCAACATGACCCAGCTAATTACGCGTGCTACAGGGTTCAAGCCTTCTTGGGGCGCCTGGCTCGGACCAGAGGTCAACGACATAGGTACAGTTACTTTATTGTGCAGCAAAACTCATGAATGCAAAGCGCATAAATGGACAATTTAAAGAATAAGGCAGGAGTTTCTCAAATTTTCCAGTAAACAAATCCTATTAAAAGCCAAACTAACAATTTGGAACTCTGTGCAAAGCCTGTTTTCACTAATATACACTTGAGGGTTCAGCAAACATTACTCAAACTTATTCTTGGGTGAATAGTACATTTTGTATGGACTATTTAAAAACAGATCTTTCTTGCATAGAAATTACATTTCCTATTAATATATCTCCTATTCTTATTGAATAGCAATTTTGATGATAAATACAGTGATAAATCACTACTTTGTTTTATGCGCATGTTAAGTGTATATACAAGACCAAATATATGCATTTAGGGGGAATAAACGGGTGACCTCATCAATAAAACAACTGAATGCACATTAGCCTTTCATATTAGTAAATGTTATGAGTAGGCTTTAATTATCAGACCAAAGGAACATTCAGGCTTCCTCATGTGGCTCAAAGGTATATTGCAGATATCAATCTTAAATAAAAATTAATTCCCCCCCGTGGGTCTCGAGCCAATCTTTAGGAACGACTGACCAACGTCATGGTGGTGTATTGGTGACTTACTGTGCTGGATGGATTCAAAATGAGTGACCACATGTAAGAAAATAACATATGTATTGAAATGTTGTGTTCTTTTGACAGAAGTTGACACTGAACCATCAACTGTTGACACAATCCTCGTAAATCCAGCAACACGTATTGCCACCAGAGTGACTGATTTCTTCAGAAATCGTCCAGTCGTTGCTGAAATGTACAATTTCATGTATGGACTCTTCATGCACATTGACTACAATCAACAGAGCAGCTTTGTTGCCTGGAAAGGTAAGCACTCATAGTTCTGTTTAAATTGTGCTTGCACTTGCAGCTAGAAGCTCAGGATTGTTCCAAAGTCTTTCAATTATGGGTGAAAGTGTAAAGGGTTCATTTAGGAGCATGTACATTTCAGGAGTGATCAGCATGATCCCTCCTGCCTAATACAGCTGAGTGGTGAATGTTTGAGCACTTGAAGCTCAGCCTTAACATGGCTAAAGTGGCCAATCATGGAAATGTGCAGTGAGGTGGGAAGAAGTATGGCTCATTCAAGGACTCCTAAATATTTTGTTCTGAGCCATGACCACCCAGTTATATGTAGAGTGTCTGCTTGTAGTTACCTTTCGAGAGATTTTTATTTATAGAGTAGACCCTCACTTGGGAATAAAGGACTTCCATGAAAACAAAGTGACTTTCCAGAGAAGGGTCAGCTAAAGACCTGACGTGCCCTTTAGAAGCATTTTGAACGAACTTCCAGCCAAATACACAATCAAACTAATCACGTTTGCGTCGACTCAGTATGCTGAATTCCCAAAGCAACAGTATGGGACACGCCACACAAAACCTTGGTTGGAAATCTGTTTATTTTCTGTCCAGAAACACATCCAGATGCCTTCCCAAACCAGCTGACACCCAGTGACTCCACCCTGCGCCTGATTGATTCTGGTCATGCCATCAATATTGTCTGTGTGCCTGTCCTGCGGCCAGAGAGAGATGTGGATCTCATCATATCTCTGAGTTACTCATGGGAGCCAGAGCGCATCCTCAGGGTAAACAGAATGAGGCGCTCATTCGGGACGCAAAATGACATTTCCTTGAATGTCCTTCAACATTAACCATACTCTCTGATCATGTCCAATCTATCAGGTCCTGGAGAAGACAGCTGCTCACTGTAAAGACCATGACATTCCATTTCCCAATGCTGATTTTGCCAGTCTGGAAAAGGAGCCTCAAAAGGAGTTCTACATCTTCGAGGATAAGGAGAATCCCAAAGCCCCGATAGTGGTTCACTTCCCACTCGTCAATGTCACATACAAGCACTTCAAACACCCAGGTATGCCCATTTGAAGTAGCTGAATTTTCCAGCGACATTTTTCTTTGTGCTGTAAATCTTGAAGCAATAGGAAGAGACCTTTTTCTGCAAGCTAGTCTCGCTATAGTAGAAGTCATGTGAGGATCTTTTACAGGGCTGGTAATGGTAGGACAGTGTACCTGTGTTTCTTCATTCCATACTGAAATGATGCAATACTTTATCAGAGTATTGCAGCCTATATTTATAGGGTGACAGACTTGTATTATGCATATGCCTCGCTACATTCTGCCTCCATTGCAGCTAATGTTGAGCACTACAAATTGGGGACTCCAAAATTGACATTTCTAAATTAAGGATCTGCTTTATTAGTGATGACAAGGTGTGACTTTCTACATCCAATAAGAACAAGACCTATACTTGTGTATTACATTGTGCTTCATAGGACATGATTTAACCAATTGGATCATTATCTTATGACTTTACAGGTGTCAAGCGTGAGACTGAGGAAGACATGAAAGCTGGGGAGGTGGACGTGAGCAGCAAGGGCTCTCCATAAATCACCAAGCACTTGACCTACTCGGAAGAGGATTATGAGGCTCTGGTGAACCTGACCACTTATAACATACTAAACAACAAGAGAGCATCCTTGAAGCCTTGCGTAAGGCCCTGGAGAGGAACGCATCCAAGATTAAGAAATATAGGATACGATTTACAGCAACAGTTTGCCTCGACAAGTCACCTTTGTTAATTGCCACTCTTTCAATGATTTTATTTTCAGTTGACACGCCAACTCAAACTAGGAATAAACAAGAATACATTGCATAACAGCCACCTAACTCAATTAAATCCAATGTAACCAGAAGAGGAGTTATACAAAATAATCTCAAAGTTAACACTACTATTGCAAACAAATAGGATAATTAAATGTGGACTCCTAAATTTTGATCAGTCATCTAAAGCTGTATTCATAAATAATTTAATATCAGACCATCATATTGATTTATTTTGTCTTACTGAAACCTGGTTGAGGCATGACGACTGTCAGCCTAAATGATTCTACTCAAAGTCGTATTAATACACGCATTCCTCGAGACACCGGCCGATGAGGTGGAGTAGCAGCCATCTTTGACTCGAGCCTATTAATAAACCTAAATTAAACTACAAATTTGAAAGCCTTGGTCTTTCACATCCAAACTGTAAAATGATGCAGCCAATTATATTTGTCAGTGTACCGGCCACCTATTCAGAATTTCTAAGTTTCTACGAAGTTTAGTCCTTAAAACTGATGAGGTTGTTCTAGGTGATTTTAATCATGTGGATGTCGACAATGATAGCTTTAGTGCTACGTTTAGCTTATTCGATTGGCTTCTGTCAGAGTACAGAAACCGACTCACTGTTTTAACCACACCCAAAGACCTTGTTCTTGCTTATGGCATCAACATAAAACGTGTAATAGTCTTTCCATAGACAATTGCCTAATTTTGAGTTTCAACACCAGTTGTCTGACTGTGCTGTAGCTAAATTTAAAGAAGCAACTCCTTCTGCCTTTAATTTAATATGTCTCACTATAACCGAGCACTCCTGTGCTAACTTTAGTCCGTCCCATATAACCCGCAAACTATTGCGTTACACAACTTTAGAAGGTTCTCAGTTAGTTTGGAGAGTGTCTTAAAACTTATAAGGCCCTCTGTAATGCCAGAGCAGCCTTTTACTCATCAATAATAGAGAAAAATAAGCAAAAGCCCAGGTTTCTCTTTAGCACTGTAGCCAGGCTGACAGTCACAGCTCTGTGGAGCAGTGTATAGACCTCAGTAGCAGAGATGGGCAACAATACATCAAAATGTACTTTGATACATTTATTTGAGGGGTATTTTGTATCAAAATAAAATACTGGTGCCAGAAAAGTATTTAAAATACAGGAAATACTTTTTTCTGGATTTTCCTTTTTCTCACAATTTGGTAGAGCAGAGCATTCAGGTTTGGGCTATATAATGTACACAAAGCTCTGGTGAACCCCACAAAAAGGAAGAACAGTCACATAATGTAACTAAGCAAAGCTATTAAAAGACAACAACTTGATTGACTATATATTATTAATAAACCCCAGCGCCCCCAAAAATGGGGCCAGCATTCTTCATCAGGAGGTCTTCCTCACTCTCAAAGTCCTCTTACTCCCTTGAATCGATACCAAAGCCACTGATGTGAGATAGCAAAAAACTACAAAGCCTTACAAGAGCATATAAACCATTTGTTAACATAAACCATAAATAGGACTTGAAAGTGACTTGAGAGCTCCCCAAGTTATGGAAATATCTATTTTCATATCCCTAGCTTGATGCCACACATGATTAGTGCACCTTTCTGGAAAGCTTACGACCCAAAACCACTGTCGGACAAAGCCTCAGCAAGATATCAACCACATTCCAGTCAAAACCCTGAAATATGACTTATGATTAAACAATATTCTACACAGCCTTGCTTGGTATGTATTGGTGCTTGAGCAGAGCCCCTCTGTTGTGGAACGAGAGGCATCCAAGGTCCAGGAAGAAAGTTAAGGCATTTTTGCTTAACTACCTAAACCTCCGGTACACGAAATGTTTCCTGTGTTCTATCATAAACTAGTAAACCAGTAACACATATACTGCTATATGAACCTCTTAACTAGTCTCACAAGTGTTTTATGTATATTATACCTTTTGAAATTATTCAAATAGCCCTTGTGGTTGAGGAGATTCTGTATTTGGTATAGGTATGCAAAACCATTCAGAATTTGAGAAAAATGGCTGGGGCTTAAGCGGAGCCCATACATTTTGGCTTTGTATCAACAAGAAAATATTCTTCACATATGAAAAGCATCACACATTAGGCCTATGTATACTATAAAAGCAAAATATAGAATTAAAACTAGTTGTACACAGGTAAATAGCCTCAATAAATTACTTTTACATTAGGTCCTGCACAGAAATGAATAAAACCAAAAGGTAAATAGTAAATCAATACTAAAGTGAACAGGTAACTTAACGACTGAGTAGCCTACTTATTTCTCTTTTACTGTACATTGGCCAGTGGCAAGGTAGCCTACTTATTTCTCTCTTACATAGTTCTGTATTAGTGTTTTTAAGTCTCATACAGGTTCACACTGACATCTTTGATATAATAATCCTTCCATTTTGGTTATTATACCCAACCACCGAGTAGCCAGTTTAGTTGTCTTTAAGAAAAACTAACTTTTCAAATATTTCTGGTGTTAAGGGGGGAGGGTTGTTAAATCAAACAAAAAGGATTTGTGGAGAAAGTATTTTGAGTATTTTAAATACAAAATTACTCCACTCTGAGTATTTTGTAATTTGTATTTGATAAAAAATCTAACGTAATTTGTAACAAAATACTTTAAAGTACTTGAAATACGTATTTCAAATAAAAGTAATAAATACTGCCCATCTCTGCTCAGTAGTAATGACTTCATGAACTTAAATAAGATTAATGAACTTCTTCAATGATAAGAGTCTAACTTGGAGGCAAGATTAATGATCTCGGTAACACTTTATAATAACTACACCCTATTTAGTGACTTGTAACTACCTGAATTAATCATACATTTATAAATGCTTTGTAAGGCATAGATAGTCCTCACTAAGAATGAGGTCACATGAAATACTTAACGACTAGTACCTACCGGAAGTAATCCTCGACCCGGTCCTTTGGTACCGGGCCGCACAGAATGAATGAAAAAAAATGTTGATTGATTATCAAAGTCGGAAAGAGGTTTTTATTTTTGAAAAATGACCGGATACATCTGTCTGTGCGTCTGAGCCTCTTGACAGATGTCAAGAGGTCACGTGATACGTTGCCTCAAATGAAACTTAAAAGCAAGTTTTAAATCTGCCGTTCTGGATCAAAATCCATGCAGAATATCCTGAGATCGCCATAAAATCTTCCATTTCCAACATGGTAGACTGGACTTAAAGAACACACTTCGGGTGTCGTTTCCCATCACCCTGGGATGGGACCGCCTCGTGAAACAAGCTCAGGGCTCCCACTAATTTGTTGAAATGGTGAGTTGTATTTTTATGCACTTTATAGTTATTATGCCGGTCGTAGGATTTTATTACGTAGGCCGGTCCGTGAAAATCTAGTTTTACCTTTAATTAGCATCTCTCTACTAGATATAATGAATGTGTTTTTACTAACAGGTCATGTACCACAGTCTTTCAAAGTAGATTCAAGTAATTAAGCCTCTTCTTAACAAGCCACTCTGGATCCAGAGGTGTTGGCTAACTACAGACCGATCTCTAACCTTCCCTTCCTCTAAGATCCTTGAGGAAGTAGTCGCAAATCAGTTGTGTGACTTTCTACATAATAGTTTATTTTAGGACTTTCAGTCGGGAATTAGAAAACACCACAGCACAGACACGGCACTGGTGAAAATTCAGATAAAGGACTTGTCTCTGTACTTGTCTTGTTAGACCTTAGTGCTGCATTTGACGCCATTGACCATGACATCATATTACAGAGACTAGAAAAGACGATTAAAGTACTCGTCACACGAAATCCTTCACCGTGATTTGTTGAATCATGTGTCCGTTGACATTTTGTGAAGTAAACTAACCAATGAACACTCAGGAAATCTCAAAGGACTACACACCTGAGGTTTATAAATACGCTACAGTTTTCAGTCAGAAGCGAAATCATGCCGACGAAGCAGTTCAACACGGAGGAAGCACTTTTGGCCGCCGTCATCTTTCTTTCAGTGATCTTAGTACTGTTTAGAAAGAGCACGCCGTGCATGCTGCTGTCCAAACGTTACGCACACCGTCATCTTTCTTTTAACTGACTAGTATTCATTTATTTTACAGAGGATTCACAGTTGCAGCAGCCTCCGAGTCCCGTCTCTGCCTGCCACTCCACCACAGCCATCCCCACCAGCCCGGCCAGCAAAGAGGGCGCATGCTCCCCGACACTGTGTGGACAGACTTGGATGAGGATGAGAGAATGGTCACCACTCAGGCTAAAAGTGGGATGACGCCAGTACATGAAGGACAAACCCACAAAGTGGGGATTCAAGTTGTCCGTCTTGTCTACACAACTTTTTTATTTACACCGGCAAAAGTAGCATCCCCTCCGGACATAGCCTGTCCTATGACGCTGTCATGTCCCTTGTGCGACCCGGTTACCTCGGCACAGGCTACCACATTTACATGGACAATTTTTATTCCAGCCCCAAGCTCTTCAGGGCTCTCCATGACTGCAGATTTGCTGCCTGTGGGACGTACAGGGAGTACCGGAAGGAATGCCCTCGTACTGATGTGAACGCCCTCAGTGATCAGTGATTGTAGTTTTAAGATCCCGTTCCCATGATTGCCTGCTGCTCTGAGTACTTATCTTACTTAAGCAGAACGGTTCATGGTAAATGTCGTTGTTTTTTGGCAGACTTGGTAAATTAGAGTCTCTCTCTGCTCTGGTCCCGGATTCTTCCTTATATTGGGCTACAGAGTTTAAATACAATAAACTGTATTGTAGCCCGTACTCATCCTGAAGTTGATTAAACAATTTCACTGTACCACTTTCATAGAGATCATTTATAACCTGGATTCCATGTGTGTTCCACTCTGTAAAACCAGGGTCAACACAAGAAGGAATACTATTGGGGTTATTAACAATCGATGCATAAAAAGTATCTTCTGTTGATAGAAAACCTTCTGTACACTAATCCATGTGCTTAGAATGTTGCTCACAATACAAATGTCCCTATTGCCTGGTGTTTGAACATTATTTAAGAAATAATGCACTTGATAATGAGAACAAGTTGCATCCTTGCATTTCAAAGAGAACTGGATCGCAGAACAGCGCGTCAAGCATAAAACATTTGATAAGATGCACTTGTTTTTTGCCTCTGGTGATGGCGGTGAGTTTGTGAGGTCAGGATGACCTGTCTCTCATGCATGTTCAGGGTTGAGCAATACAAGTTACATCTAAAAGGAGCAATATGATACATTTCCACAACAGGGTATTGTGCCATCTTGTGCCATTTTTCAATTTTAATAGTATTGAAAGTTTGGTACTACTCGACCCCCATTTCGATAGATAGGTTACTTTATTAATCCCACAAGGGGACATTTCGTCGCTACAGCAGCATTTATACATGCCGGTAAGCAATAAAAAATGCATAATATATACAAAAATAGAATACGAAAAATTAACAACGTATACGCACAAAATAGAAAAATAATATTAAATGAACTAACAAAACAAACACTAGTGCCAGAGGTGGCCAGAGGAGATTTTACTGTAAAGTCTTATGGCAGTGGGCAGGAATGATCCTTCTTGTGACAACGAAGCTGGATGAGTCTTTTGGAGAAAAAAAAGCTCCGCTGTCCTTGCAGTAATTGGTGGAGAAGGGTTATCCAATACGGATCATTTCTGAAAGCTCAAGATTCAGCATCTGTAACTGAAGTCAAATCCACTGGCGGCTGATGGATTTTTTTTTTTGGTAGGGCCATCTAATCAATTTCAGCAAACATCCCAGAATGATTCAATGCAAAAAAAAAAGTATCAAACACGCATTACTACTTTGCAGTTAAATATTTAACATGTATTCCAACACTTTGACATAAGGACATCTTATTAATACAATTCAGTGTGTGTGTGTATGTGTATATATATATATATATATATACACAGTGGTCCCTCGTTTATCGCGGGGGATACATTCTAAAAATAACCCGCAATAGACGAAATCCGCGAAGTAATCAGCTTTATTTTTTACAATTATTATACATGTTTTAAGGCCGTAAAACCCCTAACCACACACTTGTATACACTTTTCTCAGACAGGCATTAACTGCACTCTTCGAAGGCCCGGGCTCCGCATCACTTGCTCCTCGCTGTCAGCAAAGGTTTCATAAAGTTTTTTAGCTTTTGTGCGGATGATGTTGGTGTCCAGCGGAATGTTCTTTTTCCTGCTGTCACTGATCCACAGAGCTAAAGCAGACTCCATCCTTACGATGGTCTTGTTGCGGACAGTTACAACCCTTTTTGCATCCCTGTTAAAACTTATTGCTGCTTTCGTCCTTATGTTATTTTCCTCCTTCTTTATGTAACGAACCGAAGATTCATTTATTCCGTAATGGCGCCCTACAGCCACGTAACTTCTACATGACCATATTAAATATTGTATTTATTTTCAGATGTTATAGACTATTTTATTCTAATGTAAAACAGCTTAATATCATGCTGAAGAAGAAACATTTGTCTTTTATCAGGGAACAACATAAACAGTCTGTTCAGTAGTAAGGGTCCCTGTGAGGGACAAGCCACTCCTTATTTTGTCATATTCAGTTTGTTGCTTACCTTTAAAGATGTATGTTAAATACCAGCAATTGATTAACTTCATACAAAAGCAATAAGTGCTTTTGATCTTGTTCAGTTCAGTTGTTCTCACTCAGTGAGAAAAGTCCAGTCTGTGTTGGCTTGAACAAGAGCATGAAGTCTGGTTGAATGAGGTGGAGATGATGGACAGCTGACAGGTATCTCAGCTTTCCGCATGCGCGATTAATGTTCAATCTGGATGAGTGCTCTGTGCTCGTTGAGGACAGAAACTACATAACTATACGTGCTTTCATGTTGAGAACAGAACTACAGAACAAGACGTGCTTCAGTCCTATGGCAACAAGCCGGTCGCTGAGGCTGCATAAGCGAGCGCGCACATACGTAAATCAATAATTATCTTAACTTACTCCTCGTTTGCATTAATAGCATCACACACATAGAGCCACACTTACGCTAATTTCCTTAAAACATACATATTTATTACAACTTCAACTAACCTTGTGCCTCTTCGGTAGAGTACTAATACCGTTACTGTTTCTAATTTCTATACAAAACTGACCATATTTTCCGTAGCTTTTCGACACAAAGCCGCACACAATGCGACTTCCTTTTAAACTCTGCAAGCTGCTTTCAAAATAAAAGCATCTCATCTTAAAACACGAGAGACGAGCACGAGAGACGGGAACGCGCACCCTGGGGCCAACTGAGAGTGGCCCCAGGGTGGATCTTTTTTAGGGCGCTCATTGGATAAATTGTATGTCACTCATTTATATCTTTAATCAGTGATTGGCTAAAATGCGTATTAGACCCGTCTTCCTTGGGCAAAATGGACCTGGCCCCAGCACGTGCACTAGCAGCAGAGACGTGCACGGGAGCAGCTGAGAGGTGCACGGGCAGAGAGGACAAGCAGGAAAAGCATATATTTTGCGCAGATATCCTATTTTACAAAATTACTGGGTACATTCCATAGCTCAAAAACACAAATATTGACTATTTGTATAATTTATTAATATTATTATAATTCTTACGTGCACACATTGTGCATGTCTGGGCGGTGCTTACAGTCAGCCACTTTGTGTGAAGAAAGTCTGGTCTGAGCCCCAGAACAGCACTAAATGGGCCTTGGTGGAAGAATGTTTTCCCAACAGTATTTCTGTTTTGGGGTGTTTCTCACTTCTGGGTCTAGAGTAGAGGGTAACATTTTGAAGTGGCTTTAGCTGTTTTTTGCACATAGCTCATTCACATAATTATGTTTTTGCCTTCATTGAGAAATTTCGTTTAGTCACATTCACGTGCCGTTTACAAAATATTCAGTCTTCCACATATTACAACATAAGGCAATATGTTTATGTGACATATTGCTTTACTGTTAATGACAACTTAATTGCAGAGCTCCTGCTCTATGGTTTACACTGCTGCTGACCTCCAATGTATATCATCTTTGTATCACACAACATAATGTTTGAAGTGAACATTCTTCTGTGTAACTGCTGCTGCACATCATGTGGGTTGCTGTATGCTAGATGTATCCGTTTCAGAATATTAGATTGTGTATTGTAGGGTTTTTTAAGCTTAGTTTGTCACAATTGGACTTGTACAGTGTAAGGTTTATTGTGTACATTACAATGCATGGAATATGATAATTAATAAGGGATATTATTATGAAGGATTTGTAATTGTATGCATATGAAGGTCACTTTTATTTACTGTGAAATGATTAATGTGTGAATGGATGTTAGATGCTGCATGCTGCATGTACTGCCGCTAGAAGGACTTGTAGTTCTCTTGTTCGCCTGAGGTGGCGGAGCTGAAGATCGACGTTTGAGACTTTACCGGTCAGCAGAAGAAGAAGAAGTGGACGGGGCTCCGTCACTTTAGTTGCGGGCCAATAGCGAGTTAAGCTGCAGCCAGAGGTGTGTACGCCGGACTGTTAATGAGAGGGAGGGCTCTAGGCTCCATGAATGATATAAAGTTAACTGTATGAGGGAGGAGCGCTCTCTTCTTCCGGCTACGAGCAAGCGACTCGGACCTGCGTGCCCGTGGTGTTCGCTGGTGGAGTAAGAGGAGCTCGATCGAAAGCATAAGCTGTCTGTCTATCACTTTTTATTAAATATTCTTTTATTATAACTTCTTTGGACCCTGGACCTTATTTTCCTGCATCACCTCCCAGGATTTTTGAGCATTTTCCACAGTATTCTTCTTGCAGTCTTAGTGGTGTATCAAGAGAATGACCATAAGAGCTGCTTACAGTAAATGGACTGCACTTGTATAGATCTTTTCTGGTCTTCTGATAACTTAAAGCGCTTTAACCAGCCGTAGATTTTCAACCTGGTCCTTCTGTGCCGTCTGATATAGTTTACATAAATACATTACATTTAGCTGACTTACATTTTTGCTCTATACACCGCAGACACAGCAACGGGGAGCAATTGGGGGTTAAGTGTCTTGCTCAAGGACACAACGACATGGACTAGCAGAGCCGGGGCACGAACCACCAACCCTCTGATTGAAGGACGGGGCTGCTAACCACTTAGCCACAGTCGACCCTGACAAATACGCGCATGACAGGATGCGGCGTCATTGACGGGTAATGCATGTTGTCCACATCAACAAGAAACAGTCACTTTTAGTTATGACAAAATAATCCAACAAAACTGCGGCACTAAAACACTGCACACTCAAGAGAACGATATTAACTACTGTGAAAATTCTCCCTGGTGCTAACCTCTCCGGTGGAGAACCAAGCTGGGTGACACTGGCAGGGTGAGAGGCGCTGCGGCACGAGTAGCAGCTGCTGCCGCCGGGTGCACTATTTGAGCAATTTGAAAATTCAGCACAAAAATAAAAAGTGTTGTCAGCGTTAGCTGCAGCAGCTAGCTCCCGGGTAGAGGGACCAGCCGCGGCTCGACACCCGACGCAGGCAGCAGCAACAGCAACAAAACAGTAAGACAAACAGCAGTTCACTCACCACATGCTGTTCACTTAAAGACAAACTCCATCCTCTTCTCTTTGTTAAACAGTTCAATGACGCGGTTGTACAGTTTATCGGTGCGCTTCAGTTCCAGTACCAGCTCCTTCTCCATTTAGTAAATCCGCCACCAAGTCCGCTTCTCCTCCTCCTTCAGCCATTGAGTGTTAAAAAAACTACACCAAGCAAAACACTAAAAATGTCCTAACTTCTCTTACGTTTCAGCTTGAATTCTTCTTGCTCCTACTGAGTTATGCTAGCAGCAAGGTAGCTTTCTGTTGTGTTGACCGAAGTCACGCTGGCCCACTGACCAATCACAGCGCATGTTAATGGTCACGCTGGCCCACTGACCAATCACACGTCCAGGGCCAGCATGCTGGCGCTTTTACGTCAAAGAATACGGCCAGCTTGTCAAACTAAAGATCTGATTGGTTGAAGACTATGACAATCAACGATAACATCCAGTCTCCGTGTACTTTAATCTGCAAAGACTAGCTAGAAGACGCTCTGCTCGCATAGAGACATTGAGGTGAAATCTGATTGGATGAAAGCTCGCCTTAAAAAAAGCTTCAGGCGCTGCAGGCTGGACGCAGAGCAACAGAGGAAGACAGGAGCTGTGCAATGAGAAAATAAGCTAATAGGGAAAAAATATTATAATACATGTATATTTGTGAAAAACAATTCAATTATAAAATAGCTATAACTTTGTGATTCTCTTTAACACTACATGTCAATATACTACATCTACAATATAAATAAACTTACTTACTACTTACTTACATGTCATCCTTCACCCATTCATATCCATTCATACACTGATGGGAGGAGCTACCATGCAAGGTGCCACCTGCCCTTCAGGACTGTAACTAATTATTCATACCCATTCACAATTTAAAGTTAAGTGTCTTGCCCAAGGACACATCGACATGGACAAGCGGAGCCGCCACTGAGCCACAGTCACCCTATTATTATTATTATTATTGTATTATTAATCATATTATTTCAAGTGTGTCTGATCGAGAGTATAATAGTATTTTTTTTTTTTTTAACTCTTCATATTTCATAATTCTCTGGCTTTACCAGAGCTGTAGAGGCAGTTTAGCGGGTGAGAAGAGAGCCAGGGCCCATCGAGGATGATCGTAGGCTGTACATCCAGAAGTGATTGGACATTGGAGGCCGGCGGATTGTGTTCATGGACCCTGCACACCAACCGCCCTCCCTCTGGTTTGCCAACATGCTCTGCAGGCCTGTGAGCATCATAGCAAGGCTAACTTTTGCGTTTAACAGAGCAAGGAAGCAATCACAAGAAGAGTAGGGGCGGGTCTTCCTGCAGGCATTCTGGGTAGTCGGTCCTGCCCATGCGCAGAACGGATCGAGCAGCTGGAACGGATTAGGCACTGACACAGCTCCCAACGTAGATATACTGACTTATCTTGTAGGCTAATGAGAAATAAAAAAAAAAATGTATTAATGATTCCAGAGTTATATTAATTTCTGAGTTACTCAGTACCACTAAAACGTTACCATACCCTAGCCCAGAAGCAGATGTGCAGTGATTGGAGCAAGACAATAAACACAGTGCACTAGAATATAATGAACAAACATTATAAGAGTAAGATTGGACTGATGGACACAGTAATGTTTACACATAGCTGACTTCTTGTGTTGACTGTGGGGAAGGCGTATCTCTAAACTGAATGTGCAGAAATTAATAAACCAGCATGTCATACCTCCCAAAATGTGTACTGTTGGTAACCAGTAGAAGGCTGAGTATTAAAAATGACACTCCGAGACACACTGCCAAACAAGTCATTAAGACTTATTCCAAATGGGAGGGTCTGGCACTGGTCCCAGGCCAAACTGCTTTCCCAGCTTTGAGTGGTAAAAGAGAGAGAACAATATCACCGGAAAATGTCTGTCTCACTAAAGGGTCGGCACCCCTTAAGACTTGGAATTAGATTATGTTAATGGTTTGGGTGTGACGTAAAGCGGCATATGCTATCAACGCCCTCTGTGGGCCAGATGGGATTGAATTACATTTCATCATCATTTTATTTTTTTCAAACAAACTTTCTTTGTGTAACAACATAAAAAACTAAATCATGTGACTGGTTTTAAAAAGTGGCCTATTTGCTATTTGAGTTTCAAAAGCTTTGCGTTAGCTTAAATTGTTCAAATGAAATCCTTATATGATGAAGAAGCAACAATTCTGTACTACCACCTTCCTGGATTTGGCATGAAACGCCACATCACAGATACACAAAATGAACACAACTGTGTTAATTCAAACTGCCTGATCATCACGAGGCCGCCTCCTCAAGAGCCAGTTCAACTGCCATTATGTTGCTCACCTTGTACAATATACTGTTGCTTTGTGATCTTCATAATTACTGGCTCTATTTAAAGTCCCAGTGAAACGGAAGTCAGAGTGTCTTCTTTACAAGAGGGATTTAAATCAAAAACCTCTCATTTGATTGGACAGCTTCAAAGTGGGCGGGTTTAGAATATGACGCCAAACAGAGGACTGTTGCTTCACACGCGCTTCCCTTGTGAGTAAAAGCTGCAGATCGATTGATGAATGGATGTCATGATATTATTGGTTGAAACATTATTTTCATCAGAAAAGATGATTGGGTGCTGATAGGCAGGTGGCACTTAATCATTGTATGAATAGGTAAATTTGGCCTATATTCATCAAAAGTTAACATTAGATAAAGCCTCAATTTACATAAATTGTCAGAAAACATGAAACAAAAACCAATAAACGTCTTAATGTAAGTAATCTCCTGGGGAGGTTTTATGGTGATTTCTCTAGTTACATCTTTAGCCTATTCACCTGTAGTGTTTTAAGATTAAAATTTATGGAATTTCACAGTACAAATCTTGAAAGGCTCTTTTTCTCAAAATGAGTTTATTCTTACTCTGCATGATATGTAAAATTGTATTCTTAAAAACATGAACAACAAGAATTTCTTATAGCTGTTTACAGTATTTTGTCCAACATTTCGTCTGTAAAACCTTTGACTTTAATATGTCAACAAAATGATAGAAGAATTTTGAACTTGGCTTTATCCAATGTTCAGATTCATTTTCTGTAAATGTATGAAAATATACACATAGTTGATAATGCCTCATTTGAACACATGATGTTTGCAAAACTTGTAAATCAGAAAATAATTGTATTTGTGTAAGTAATCAGCTGGGGAGGTTTCATGGTGATATCTGTAAGCTAAATAGTTACACTCCTCCCCTGTAGTGTACATATTTATATGTGACAAGAGCCACTAGGTTCAGGTTTATTTGTTCCACAGCCAGTACATATAAACATACAGATATACACATAGCAACACATGCAGATATACAGATCATATATAAATCTTCATGTATGTACTAGTTCATCCCAGCTCAGCATCAGTGTCAACAGTGTCAGTGAGGCAGATTGTTCGGGGCTGTTATGCAGAAGGAACCGAACTTCTAAAGTGTTCCATATCTCTGACCAGATGGTAGTAATGTGAACTGTTGGTTTAGTGGGTGGTCAGGGCCATTTGATATTGTTCATACTGTACTGTATCAAGCAGTGTTAGACCACCAGCACATGACTTTCAGTATGGTCCCATACCATGTGGCATGGCCTTTTCATCATATTTGCCTCAAATGTAAACACAGTCAACAGTGATTTAGCAATGAGTAAGGTTTCCTAAGTTCATTTGGAAATAAGTCACAGTAACATAAACTCAGCTGACTCAGTTTGCCTTTAAAAGCTTTGTGGTGTTTGGGGCCAGGGCCAACATCACTGTGTTTCATCCCTGACTAGTTGCTTTGGTATGGAGCTGCTATTAATGTGAGGAGAAGAGGCTAGAGCAGTGTGACTTTCTGCTGGGTGTTTATTTTAACCAGAATGCCAGACAAAATGTTTATTCCACTGATGATGAGCAGACATAAAGAGCTGTTGAAGTGATGTGTTTTAGAGAGAGAAGCCAACATTCCTAGGAGTTCCCCTGTAATGTGGTTCGCCGGTCTTACGCCAGTTATGGTCATTATCACTGTGAACTGCAAGCCTTCTGCTCCATTTGAAATATTGGGTGATAAATAATTATAAACACTGGTATCAAGTAGTTCTGATACTTAGAAACCAGTTCATTCCAAGTTATGAGATGTGACCCTACACTATTGATGATAAAATAATATGTTTTGAGAATCTTATTTATTCTAACCTGTTCGTATTATTTACACTACAGCAGCTTCTTAATGAGTCTCAGCACTGTTTTCGTCAATGTGTTGATTCAAAATAGCTTGCAACTAAAAGTTTAAATGACTTTGTGGACCCCCAGCTTTTTATGCCACCATAAGAGTGACCTTGTTTATCTCATGACTTTAATTGACAACTATTCGATGGATTGCCATGAAGTTTGGCTTAGAGGTTGATGCATGTTTGGTGTATTGCCAAATACCTAAAAACTAATGACGTGCCATCAGCCTCAGCTGTGCTTTGTGTTTGGAGTTCATTAGCAAATGTTAGCAGCTGTAGCTTAAATCCGTGCTGTGTCTTGCAAAGAGTTCCTGGCTGGCTTTTTTTGCATTGAACACCATCCATTGACACACAAAATCAAGCAAAGACATACAAACAAGAGTCAATATGTTTTCCAGATCACAATCACAGTCCCTCAGTGTTTCCAGCTTTTCATTGTAACTGGTTGATGTACTTTTGCTGTTGAAAAGCTGAAGCTAAAATATTTTACTTTTGTCCGTTGCTCTTTGTAAACACCATACACTGCATATAAGACGTGGACGTAGTCATCGTTGTGGACTGCCATTTTGAAACCCTGAGTTTGGCGATTTCACCGTTGCCATCTTGGAATACGGCCGTCACCATCTTGGCTTTTGGCAACCGATGAACGGAAGTTACCGTATTTGGAATGTGGAGGAGTGATGTGAAGTAAATCCCCATGGACCCCATGTTAAAATGTCCAACTTTACAGCAGGTACAAAAAACTGTTTTTTGATCTTGATAGCTAATAAGAGATAAGATAAAATAAGATAATCCTTTATTAGTCCCGCAGTGGGGAAATTACAGGATTACAGCAGCCTTGCTCACAAGTGAATAAAAAGAATAATACAATAGAAACAAGTAATATAAATAAATATAAATGAGCAGTAAAACAGTAGAGAAATATTAATATACAGACTGAACAGAAAAGTACTTAAACGTATTGCACGTAAATACACGTAATATACGTAATAATAATATTGCACCAGGTGAATGATAAAGTGACCAAGTTCAGTTCAAGTGTTCAGTTGTCAGAGTGGTCTACTGGGAGCTCAGCTGGTTGTGCAGCCTGACCGCAGCGGGAAGAAAAGAAAAAAAAAATCTGTGTTCAAGACACCTGACCAATCGGGTAATTTTAAATAACTCAATGCTTTAAACCATATTTAGGCATAAAGTTAGGCAAAAGGGCATGTCACTTTTGAGTGACCAGGTGTTGTTGAGTGTGGTGTTGTACCAGGTTGCTAGCTGCTAGTTGTCTTCTCTGCTGGATCACCTGGGCCCGCCTCAGCTCCACCATGTTCATCATAAACATATGGGTCACATCCATATTTATACATGATATGGCAAGTACCTGCTTGTGATTGGAGGAGGGTATTACCCATAGTCCATTAGAGGGCGGAGCCTGAGTGAGTTTGAACCTTTCCATAGCAACCCTCAACAACAGCTCCACAGAAGACTCAGCTGACCTGCGACCACCAACTTTGATGGTGAATGCTCCTTTAAAAAACTGTGTGCAGCTCTCAAGGATGTCACCCAGTAATATTACAATAGATACACAGAGGTTAAAAATACTCACAGTATACGCACTCTTTAAATTCCTCCCAAACTCCAGATTGTTGCTCAGAAGTTCCTTGAACCTATACTTGCTGTATTGTACTGATACACCACTAGTGCAAATCATTTGCAAACTAAAGCGTTATCAAAAAAGCAACAAATACATAGAGTTATCTAGAGGCATGCAGGTTTACTGTACATGAGAGACACAGCACGTTTTATATCTGATGAAAATGTCTGGGAAGGAATGTGGTCTCCTTCTTTGAATGATCAAAACCAGTAGGTCTATGATTATAAAAATCTAGCCCAACAGCCCTGTAATAAATCAGAGAGGAGTTCATTCAACTATGGTCATTATTGTGACTGTGGTTAGATCACAGCCTCTAATGCATTGGGCCAGTGTCTCATTGAAAACGTTCCAGTTCCCCCATTATAAAACATCGATCACATCATTAAATTCATAATGTAGTGTCAGACCACAAAATCAAGCCTAAATGACAAATGGCCTTGAATGCGGAAATCCGCGTAAGTTCACCGCCTATAAATGATTTTTTTATAAACTCAGTGTGATTCATTTCACAATAAACTGGGTAACACTGCCTATTATCAGTTACAACTTCAAAGTAGAATGCCTTGGCACATTCAACAGTCTTGATGTATTTACACAAAGAGGCCCCAGTTGTTCTCTGCCTCCAGTTGGTCCTCACATGGTTCACTAAATATAGAAAGCCTGCAGCACCTGTTGTCCCTGGTGCTTGAAAAGTGCAAGACTATTTGTTTTAGAGATCCAAGTGAGCTGTCCAAAGTTAAATACAATGAGAGTAAGAATGATCGTGACCTTAGAATGACCCTTCACATCTACATGGGGAGCAGGTCCTCTTTCTGTGACAACAGTGAAGTATTACAATCACAGCACAAGCCTGTTCTCCTCTTTCTGTGAACATCTGGTGAGTCCGTGCTCATGACTGATTATCTGGTGATAGTAATGTGCTTTCCTATGCTGTGACAAGAGTGTGTGGATGAAGTGTTTAGTTATTTCATTTTACTCATTTAGCGGCTGGCTGTATAGCTAGCTAATGTTAGCTTGCTAACTACACCACGTAACCATGCTACTGTTACACTGGTTACAGAATAGCAGGCTGGTGGCCGGCAGGTCTTGCTCCCCGCTAGGAGACTACAGTCAGGAGAACAAACGGATGCTTGAGTTGCTTCAGTAAAGACGGTGTCTCTCCGAAGCTGGCACCGGCTCACCTCCCAGCCAAGTAGTTTTCCAGTAGAGGAGAGTGAGGCGGAGGGGCAGCGGGGTATAATTCTTGTCTCATTTGTGGTCTGATGAAAGTAAATGTATCAAACTCAAATGCATGCAATTTATCTCTTTACCAAGCTATTGTAGCTTCCAGTATTTTTTTCAACAAAAGTCATTTATTTTAATATTTCAACATTTTAAATACACATTTTACATTTTGTTTTTAGTTTGTAAAAAAAAAAAAATTGAAACAATAAAATGTCCATGACTTTATTGTTACTGTATTGAACTGGAATCATCTCCCTGGGCGGTCGGCTTATCCATGAACTGGAGTCTCTTCCTGGACTGAAGTCCTCTTCCCTGCAGTGGAAGGACAGAGACATTGGTTACCGATTCCCATTAGAAATACCACAATATGTTTCTACTACTATTCCTACCAGTTGGTCTCCTACCAACTGGATGTTTCTACTACTGACGATGTCAGCCTATGTGGTGTTGTGTCTGGTACTGGGATCTTACCAACATGATGAGCCTTGAGGCTCAGCAGGGACACCTGGGCCTCAACATCAGCCTGGTGGAGGTTTCCTGCAACACAAAATAAACAGACAATAGTAGCCTATTTATTATTTAAGTAAGTATTTGATGTTTAGGTGTATTTAGGGGTAAAGTGAGAAGATAGGCATTGTTTAGTCTGGAAGGTGTGGTTCACTGGGGGGATGGGCACATGAAGCAGGAAAGAGATGGTTCCCATAACAAACACCTGCTTTTTTGGTTTGAAGTTTGAAATGTGTACAACTTTATATATGGGGCTGTGAAAAGATGTTCACACAAGTGTGTGTGTGTGTGTGTGTGTGCGAGCGAGTGTGCAAGGGGGTTGGGGAATGTGATCAGCAATTGTACAGTATATGTTTAAATGCCTAGTGTGGAGGATATCATGAGGTCTTGAGGCAATTAGATGTAAAACACAATATTTATGATTGATTAAAGTTGTAAATCGGTCAGATTAGACCCGAACACGACAGGAGGGTTAAGCTAGCAACCAGTGGCGGTGCGTCAATAGAGGGCGCTAGGGCGCCGCCCCTCCTAAAATATTGCGATGAAAAAAAAAAAAGAAGAAAAAAAAATATAATATATACTGTCAAAAAACATTATATATCAAATAATTTAAATAAGAAATATACCGTGTTGACGCGCTAAATGTGTGTGGGAGACCGTAAGCCCCTGTCAACAACCACTTAAGTTAAATATAATATATCGCCATTCATCATTACTGAGAAAAGCCCCTCCCCTCTCGGGGCGCCGGCCCAATGTGTGTCTATGGAAAGCTAACAAACATTTCACCCTCGTGACGGCAAGGACAGCTTCTCATTGGCGGATGAAACGTGAATCTTCGGGCGCACGAATCTGCGCCCTAGCCAATGACATCGTTTCTTATTGCAACGTGGTTGGACTATTCGTCCAATCAGAGACCTTTATCATTCCCTCACATCCCATGTAGCTACGCGAGCAACACAGCTAGCAGAGACTTTGATTATGTTAATATGGCGACTGAAAACTCTGTGGTATCTCTACGCGAAACACCTTTCAATCCACGATCAGATGTTGACAAGAAGAGGCTGAAAGAGTTGGGACCCGAACGTCCGGATTTAAATATTCAGCAGCAAAGCAGTGAAGCTACATGCACCAAGCTACATGCTAACCGGAGCTGCTAGCTGGAGGCTCAGTGTGCAGTGGCTCTGAGCAGCCGAGGAAGCGCCGGCTGTGAAGGAAGATGAGCTTGAAGGATTGCTGCAGAAGTGAGTGTCAAAATCAGCAGATGCCTGTGTTAGAGTTTAATGTTTTATCTTTCCCACAGCAGAACACATGTTGGACATTGTTAGATTTGGGTGGATATCATATCAGGCTATAACTTTATCTAAAATACCAATTCAACCCCCAACAAGTTAGTGTGTGTGTGTGTGTGTGTGTGTGTGAGAGAGAGAGAGAGAGAGTGAGATAGCTACAGCCATCAAGGTGGCTCCTGGCCTTTTGTCTATGTTGCTGAGCCATCAAGACACACAAAACATAGTTTTTTGTCTGTAGTATGAAGCCTGTTTGTAGTAGATATTTCCCCACAACTTATCTTACTGTCTCTGTCTCTCTCTATATATTTATCTGTAGGTTATTGACACCATACTTGGACACACCAGGGAACGCTTTGCCTTCAAAGACCACCTCACCAGTGCCACCTTACTGCAGGGCCCCCAGTTTGAATGCTACGTCAATGTAGTCCCTGAAGTTGCTCTGGCCACCACATTGAATGTTTCTTAAACCATTCTGCTCTGAACCTCTCATGCCCAAAGTTACAGTTTGTTGATAGTTGTTATTGGACAGTGTTGAGCACTGTGTTTTCTTGAAATAAAGCTTTGTTTTTTAGAATATTCTACTCCAAACCTCTTTTCTTCTCATTGTGGAGTGCTATTTAAACCGCGCCGCCCAACTGCGCCCCCCCCAAAAAAAATGTCACCAGCCGCCACTGCTAGCAACGTTATACCAGCTGTTGCAGTCTGCCCTGCCATGTAGCTCAGAAAACACACGCCATGTTGTGCTGTGTAAAAGTCTGACCTGTTGTGTAGTTGTGGTTCACCTTCACTGGTGCTGGTAACGTTACCCACGTCACGTTGTGCCGCACGGTAGCTAGCAAGAGAGAAAAGAGTCAAAACCTCTCCATGGAGCTAGCCTTAGCTAACGAGCAGCAACACACACACACATACACACACACACGACGACGGCGTCACACATAAAACGATTCCAATTAATTTACAAGTTACACTAAACACATGCCATGTATCAACTATATGGCATGATTTAACCAAATGATTTATATCACAACTTAAAGTGCAAATACTACATTTTGGTAATATTAGTAACACTAACGTTAGCTTACTAGTGCAGGAAAGTGTGTCCCTACTTCCCTCTTAAAGTCACGTAGCGTTACACGGTAACTTTACTTGAGAAGACTGTGCTATCTGTAATTAATGTACATTTGCAAAATGCCTGGCAAAAAGGAAATATGAAGGAATAATAATGAGCTTCGTTACCTCGCTGTTGCTGAAGTTGAAGTGAGGACTCTGGTCAGAAATGTTGTAGCTCTTGCTCCATAATTGTGTAGAGAGAAGCAAGTGTCCATCGGCACACAACGTTATAGTCCACTGTCATCTTTGTGTAACACAACAGAGGTATAACAATGTTGTTTTCCCCTCTGTCTGTGACGCTGTGTTGAAAATAATGCTAAAACGGATTATGGTGTATTGCTGAAGAAAGAAACCACTCAAAATTACTGTATTGTGATTCACAGCAACATTCATTTACAGTAAGATTTACCCGGGAATGAATTTTGACCATGATGCATGAAGAATATGGCCAGTATACAGTAATATTACTATTACCACAATGACAGGCGTTAGACGTAAAGAATTATGTGAAATGTATAAATTTTACAGATTGACTGCTATAATTGTAATGGGGTCTCGGAAATGGCTGCAGCTTTATTTCAGCAGTAACAAAACCTTCCTCTCGGAGGGTTTTGGAGATAAAACAATAATCATAAGAGTTTCCTTATGATGCTGGTGGTGTAAATGTTTGTCAGGCTCAGTCAGAGGATGTATTAATGGACTAGAGTCAATAACGGACTCCCCGGAGGCTTCATCGTAGTGTCTGAAATGCACATATGGATGATGTGGCGTTCACTGCCTTAACAGCCTCTGCCCACATTACTGGAGCATAAAGCCAAGCCGACGGACGCACAGCCGCTCTCCACACGGACTGAAAGGACTGCGGCGCAGGTGAAGGAGGAGGAGGAGGAAGAAGAAGAAGAAGAAGAAGAAGAAGAAGAAGAAGAAGAAGAAGAAGAAGAAGAAGAAGAAGAAGAAAAAGAAAAAGAAGAAGAAGAAGATGTCAGTGGCACTGAAGAGAGGAATCAGCGCTAAAGCTGAGTCCAGAAAATGCGCAGGGCGTTTCTGGCGGCTCTTTCCTCACCTTCTGCTGTGTCTGTCTCTGGTCGCGTACGCGGCGCTCGGTGCGCTCATGTTCGAGCACATCGAGGGAAAGAGCGGGTCCTCTTCCCACAACGACTCTTACCATGACTTCCTGGGTCAGATTGTCAGGACTGTCCAGAACCTCACCGGTAAGTGACCACAAATATCTGATATCACTGCGCACTCAAACTTTTAAAACTAATGTATAACGTGTATTTGACTTTTTGCAGATTAAATATGTTTCTTATATTTTCTTCCCACTCGATAATGAATGTGGACCTATAGACATACAGCACATCATTTGCTCTTCACTGAACATCTTAATATTTTCTCTTCTTTCAGTAAAAAACTGCTCAGATGCAAACATAGTGAAGGCAGTGAAGATAAAGATGATTGACTTCAAGTCCATATGGTTTCAGAGTCCAGAGAGATGGACTTTCTTTGGCTCCATGTTCTTCTGCTGCACTGTATTCACAACAGTTGGTAAGTCAACATATAAGAAGGTACATTATGTGTGTATAGGCTATATTTTTCTCATTGCATGTGAAAGTAATATCTTCTGTGGTTCTGGGGTAGAAAGTAACCCTGATGATGTCTTATGCTGCGTTCACACCAAACGCGGCGTGATAATTCGTGCCGCGTTTGGTTTACCGCGGTAGTTTACTCACTCGAGAATAAAAGGGTGTTCACACCAAAGGCGGGCGTAAAAGGGGGCGTGGCATATCTCCGTTTTTTCACTTCCGCTATCGACCATGGAATAAATAACCATTATTTCTGCGTTATACTTGTTGTGGAAGTCCCAAACATGTCGGAACATCAAACGCCCTCGTGTTTGGGTTCATAACATCATCCGTAGCCGCACACAGCTCGGTGAATTTCATCGACTCCTCCAGGAACTGCGTAAAACAGTTACCGTTTCCTTCATCCACCATGGAAATAACCACTAGTTCTGCTCTATACTTGTTGTGTAAACTCCACATACGTCGGAACATCAAACTCCATGGTGTCTGGGTTCATAATATTATCCGTAGTCCCACAACAGCGTCTGAATGAAGCCGCTACCAGCGCTACTTCAGGCGGAGAAGCAACAGTTTGATTCAGCAACGGCAAGACGGCGGTGGTGACGGGCGGAGCTTCTCAACGCTGATTGGCTGACGCAACTTGGGATATTTGTTCGCGCCGCCTCAAACACGTCTATCGCGCCGCCCGGCGGAAAACAGGGTTAGGCCAAGACTCAGGAAAGATATTATCAAGTTGCATTATGGAAAACGAATGGCAACGAATTTCGTTATCGATTCGTTGTGTCGCACGATTATTACGCCATTCAATAAGTCGCGGAGAAGAAGAAAAAGAGCGGAGCAGAGCAACTGGCCGGCCAGCATGTCTGAGATTGGAGTGAGACGCTGAGAAAACTGAGGTTGTGATCTTCGCAAAAATAAAAGATCTTTGATGTGACGTGTCGAGTCTTGACCAATCAGCGTTAAGATGTCTCCAGCATCTTCATCATCACTAAGAGTGCATTCTTCAGCTTCCGCATTTTCTTTTCCCTGAGAGCCTGGCATTAGAGGCCTCTTCCTGACAGAGTTGCTTCAATATGCCTGTGGTTTTGGTCAACCTGTTTGCTAGCAGGGAAGTTGGACTGTTTTTTCCACTGGGGAGGATACATTTGCTCAGCCGGTGTGCTCCCCTGTGTGGTCCCAATAAAACATCTTTGATGTGGCGTGTTGAGTCTTGGCCAATCAGCGTTAAGATGTCTACAGCGTCTTCATTTCCCTCTAACTTGTTTTTAATGGAAGCTAGTCAGCTTGCTATCACGTTAGCTAACGTGTTTGGGTTGTGTATTGTCGTTAAAGTTACTTTATGTTCCGTTACAGTTCAGTCTTTCTTGTAAAAAACCGTAACGTGATGAAACATGCCGTAACCCCCGGTCTGGTTCAGTTCACCAGTCACTCGTTAACGTTAAACCGGCACACCGGAGGATCTGGCTGCAGGTTTTCGTTTTACTCAAAGTAGAATGAATCAAATCACGTAGTTGGGCTTAGCCAACAACGTGATGTCGTGGTCATAAGAGACCCAGAATGAAGTCTCTATATGCAGCGCAGCTTGATGCAGGGCTGAGATGAAGTGGTCAAAACAGACGTGAGAGGAGCAGTACAGCTTCCCTCTGTCCCAGTATTTCATACATATTGATAAAGCAGGGTATGTTAAAATAGGGTGACCAGATTTGAGTTTGTGAAAAAGAGGACACTTCGTCTCGGGGGGGTAGTAGCAGCAGTAGTGTGTAGCATGCCGTGAACTTACATTTACGTTGAGATCGGTCGACCAATGACAGTTCTCTCTACAGTCAGAGCTTGCGCAAGAAGGTGGAACGTGAGGGAGATACCATTTCCAAAACTTGTAAGGGGGTAATAACTATTTTCCAGGACGTAGCAAAATCCCGGACGTACCATTTCCAAAACTTGTAAGGGGGTAATAACAATTTTCCCGGACGTAGCAAAATCCCGGACGTTTTTGGAATCCCTGCCTGACGCTTTTTTTAGGTCTCGAAAAGAGGACATGTCCGGGAAAAAGAGGACGTCTGGTCACCCTAGTTAAAGCAGCCTCTGCCCCAAGGAGATCAATTACAGTAAAAAGGGCTCACATTTGGCAGATGTAAAGCATACATGTGTATGTTTTTAGTGTTAGTCCATTTTTATTTAATTTTTTTAATTAACAGCTCAGGGATGTTCAAGGAGCAACCTGTTTGTGCTTTCTGAAGATGTTTTGCACTGTCACTTCTGTTTTTGAATAAAGGGTTGGGAATTAATGCTTTTTAGATTTTTAGTTTTTTTATCTGATTCATCGATTAATCGAAAAAATAATCAGCCGATTCATCGATTATTAAAATAATCGTTAGTTGCAGCCCTAGTAATAATACATTACTATAGAACAAGCCACCCAGCAGTACTGAGTGAATATTCAAACCAAACATTCTTGATGTCTTGCTCCCTCTCGTTCCTCTCTCTCTACCTACCGTCTTGCAGCTGGTTTTCTGACAGACTTTATGACCTCTTAAAAAAATCTTCTCTGCATACAACGGTGCAAATAACAAACGTGTTGCCTCGGGGACTTAAAACACCGTCTTACACTCAGTAAAGCCAGGGAGGCGTGCCAATGCATTGTTTGGGCTCAGCAAGGAGCAGACCAGTAGACTGTGTGGTGTCTTGAGAGGAGGATCGTGAGGTGAGGCGTGGGTGCACAAATCAAGACGACAAGCAGTGGTTTCTAACTCAAAGTTCTGTATTCAGATTCTTTTAGCAAAAGGTCAACTTAATTCCAACAAAAAGTCGCTACACAAAACAAACATAAGTATCTTCAGTTTAGTCCTGGTTCATTGTCTTTAACGTAACATAAAACTCTCTTTCTTCTCCTCCGTTCCCGGCTGCCCAGCTGACTATGGGAATTGTAGTTCATTCACCAGATGCCATGATGGGTTGCGGTCTCTGCTGCAACCACTGGGAGGGGATGTACCTCCCATTGATGACACTCCCTCTCATGACATCACAACTGCGGTGACACAGCCCTGTACGTGACAATCACTGAGGGTCTAACCTGACCAAATCGTAAAAAAATACTTCATGGTAGCAATATTTTCATGTTATTATAATAATCGTTAAGAGTATGATCTATGTGAGAAACACACTCCCTCATACACATCAAATGTGATTTCCTCAGATGAGTGCCACATACGCAGCTATTACTTACTCTATATTACTCATTTCCCTACCGTAGGCTATTGCTTTTCTTTTCATGTTGGCTAATTCTGTTGAATAACAAATCTCTTGGAGCTTTCATAGACAGAATAGATGGTATAATGAGTAAATTGAAGCCTGTCTCCGTCAAGCGTCCTGTTACCTCGAGCTCGAAATAACTCTGTATTGGTATTTTATATTTTCATGACCGGATCATCATGAAATTATTATATTACAGTGATAATCATTGGGGGAATTAGTAGCAAGCAACAAGCGGACCTCAATAATGTTTGCCGCCCTTCAGTTGTCAATAGGTATTATATTCTGATTGTCTGTGGTGGAATGAGACTAAGAACATACTCATGATATGAATATCAAAAGTAATACTATGAAGCCTTAGTTACAAGTTACTTTACTTATATATATATTGTATCAAAATATAATATATTATTATAGGTTAAGCCACCCAGCAGTAGACTGTATGAAGTAGTTAAAACGAGTTCCACCTTAGCTGCATCAATAAAGAGATGAACATAAATTAGGTTCAAGTTCAGTTCAATTGTCGTTCTACCCCCATTTGATTTGGAAGGTCTTTCTCACACGTACAACATTCTAGTTTTCTTTCAATATAGCCGTATCTAAGACTCTTGTATTGAACTTGTGTTGTATTGGTTCATCTTTATTAACGAGCTAAATAATCAAATCTAGGCAGTGACATGGCTGTCAGGAAATGCATCTAAAAAAAGAAAAGTACCCCTAAAGCATACTTGAAAAATGATTGTCAATGGATTTAACTCCAGCCCTACTAGTATGTGCGTAGCCCTCTGATGTTCTTTGCTATTGGTTAACTCCAACGAGGCTCCTAAATCTTACTCACCAGCCCATCAGGAGGTGGAATTCACACACTATAGAACTCCAGTGCACCTGCTGTGTATCTCCCTTTGGAATTCAGCAACAGGAATTGAACAATGACCTGCTGGGCTTGATTACTTATAAGTGGAGTTACATCCAGTAATTACTATTTCTATTTTGTACATGCTACAACCTCTAATGCACTTCGCTATCGGTAACCACTGGAGGCGAAGGCTGTCAAGGATTTGATGTTCTCCCAGTTAAGCGTGTAAGTCCGGAGCAGTTTGTAAGTTCACCCACAGACACCAGGCACTGGCTGACACATACAACTAGGGCTGCAACTAATCGGTTGATTATTTTTTCGATCAATCGGATAAAAAAAATCAAAAAAGCATTAATTTCTAACCCTTTATTCAAAAACAGAAGTGACAGTGCAAAACATCTTCAGAAAGTGCACAAACAGGTTGCTCCTTGAACATCCCTGAGCTGTTAATAATAATAAAAAATGGACTAACACTAAAAACATACATATGTATGCTTTACATCTGCCAAATGTGAGCCCTTTTTACAGTAATTGATCTCCTTGGAGCAGAGGCTGCATTTACATACCCTGCTTTATCAATATGTATGAAATACTGCGTCAGTGGGAAGCTGTACTGCTCCTCCCACGTCTGCATATAGAGCTTCCTCTTCCTTAAACTATGTAATTCTGGGTCTCTTATGACCACGACATCACGTTGTTGGCTAAGCCCAGCTACGTGATTTGATTCATTCTACTTTGAGTAAAACGAAAACCTGCAGCCAGATCCTCCGGTGTGCCGGTTTAACGTTAACGAGTGACTGGTGAACTGAACCAGACCGGGGGTTACGGCATGTTTCATCACGTTACGGTTTTTTACAAGAAAGACTGAACTGTAACGGAACATAAAGTAACTTTAACGACAATACACAACCCAAACACGTTAGCTAACGTGATAGCAAGCTGACTAGCTTCCATTAAAAACAAGTTAGAGGGAAATGAAGACGCTGGAGACATCTTAACGCTGATTGGCCAAGACTCAACACGCCACATCAAAGATGTTTTATTGGGAGCACACAGGGGAGCACACCGGCTGAGCAAATGTATCCTCCCCAGTGGAAAAAACAGTCCAACTTCCCTGCTAGCAAACAGGTTGACCAAAACCACAGGCATATTGAAGCAACTCTGTCAGGAAGAGGCCTCTAATGCCAGGCTCTCAGGGAAAAGAAAATGCGGAAGCTGAAGAATGCACTCTTAGTGATGATGACAGTTTGGCTCCGAAATGTGGAATCAAACCACCAGACTGTGTGGGTTTCAACTTCATGAAGTACTGGAGCAAGAATCATCCAAGTTGTCTGCCGTCTCTGTCTCTCTAAGAGGGTTTCAGCGCAGTTTCCACAAAGTTGGAAAAGAAAAGGCGTATTGTGACTTTGACTTGTCTGTGTCGAGGGGTGCCAGCTAGGTGTCTCCTCGTGGCATCTAAGATTGGTCACGTTTTACCAAACTAAAAATCCTACGATCCATAACCAACAATAAACCAACTCAAAACTCCACGACAGGATATTTTTACATCCAGGTAAATTCTGTTTCTGAAAATCAAATCAAGTTCAGTTCAACTCGTGAAAAACAAGCAAAGTTTAATTCAGTTCTCTTTTACATAGAACAAGACAAAGCAAAAAGTCACTCACAGAGTCCGTCAGTCAGTCTGAGAATCCAGTCCGGGTTTTACCCCTGGGTAGTGGGTGAATTACCGGCTTTTGTAAACAGCTGAGGAGAGTGGCTTTCTAGCAATCCAGGAGAATGAAGTTGAGTTTAATGTTTGAGGGCGGATGAATAAACAGTTTGGAAGGGATTAAACAAAAACATGGGCAGATCCATTATTTACCGCATGTGTTCTAATTTATTTTGGGGCTGCTGTAGCTCAATGGGTAGAGTGGTCGACCTCAATGCTCAGTGTCTGCATGTGCAAGTGTCCTAAAGCAAGAAACTAAACCTGAAGTTGCTGCCCACTGCTTCTAATGCTTAGGATTTGGGGATTTGGGGTGGCTGTATCCTCATGGTTGTTCTGATACCACAAGGTAGCCGGTTCGATCCCTGGTCTCCCCATAGTTCTCATGTTGAAGTGTCCTTGAGCAAGACATTGAACCCCCAGTTTCTCCCCGGGCGCCTCATGGCAGCACACTGCTCCTTAATTACTAAAGATGGGTAAAATGCAGAGACCAATTTCCCCAAGGGGATTATAATAAAGGATCATTTATTTATTTATTTATTGTTAGATCCAGACCTCAAATTGTATGTACTCATACTCATGTGTTGTATATCAAAAAATACAGAACAATCTCAGCTATCTATATAATGAGGCACCATTGTCCCAAAGGCACAAGTGTAAATATGAAAATATGACTAAAGCTGAAAAATGGAATCTTGATTTTGGAAATGTTTCATATTTGTTGTGAAAACATAACTTTACTCCGGTGGGATAGCGGTTTTGGTGATGGAAATTGGTTTACCAAAAGGTCTTAGGTTCACAAAAGCAGTGGAATATATGAATAAAATGGTAGACACATGTAATGTAATGTCTAAAACCAAATTTATTATTATATGGTGGGGATGATGAGCTGTGGCTGGCTTTGCGGCCTGCTAGGTGATGTGTTCAGGCAGGCAGACGGACAGGGAGACTGCTGCAGCGATGCTACATGTTGTCCTCTGGACCCTCACAGCTCTGAATCCACTCTGTAAAATACATTAATACAGTCAGTATGAGTTCACTGTAAGAAAGTTAACATGATAGAGACAACAGTTGATTATGCCCCGTTTAGTCATAGACACGGAAGATAACAGCCAACACGGCTCTATTTACTGACGTGCTAACCGCTACGAAGCTATCGTCAACACACACGTTATGTTATTTACTGTCTTACAAACATATAATGGAGGTCCAACACTACTGGTCGTACTATGTTCACTGTAACAAGTTAACGTGATAGAGACAACAGTTGATTATGCCCCGTTCAGTCATATATACGGAAGATAACAGCCAACATGGCACTGTGTATTGACGTGCTAACCGCTACATAGCTCTCGTCAACACACACATGTTATGTTATTTACTGTCTTACAAACACATAATGGAGGTCCAACACTACTGGTCGTACTATGTTCACTGTAACAAGTTAACGTGATAGATTCAACAATTGATTACTCACCGTTCAGTCTCACAGAAACGCTGTGGCCAGCTATCTGGCCCGTTAGCTCCGTCTAGCTCCTGTTAGTGAATCCTTCAGCTCTGAAGCTGCGCCGTCAGTCCCCTCCAATATAGCTCTGCTCAGGACTCTTTGCTTGGCACCTTCTGACTCACAGTGAAGCTTTGCACGCCTCATACATGTCCATGTTTAGATGCTCAGACGCGGAAGTGGAAACCATATCCGCCAGATTTTTAACCATATTTATGTGACGTATTATTGTGATGATTATAATTTCATTAAAAATGTAGACACCTGGTTTAACGCTTCGACGCGGGCACCGACCTCAGAGGGTTAAAGCGGGAGAAAATTAACTGACCAATGGCGCCATATTTCAGTGATAAAACTCCCTCTGTGACCGTGCACAATCACCAATGGTCATTCTTGGCCTGGAACATTTAGGGCACAAGAAACAGTGGAGGATAATATTGAAAAGAAATGGAAAAATTTGCTCCCCTTGCTCCATCACAAGAACAGTAGCCCAGGTTAAAGGCTAAATGTCAGTTATAGAATCAGTCGATCATTAGGGACCTAAGCTATCACCCAGTGTGGCCTTGCATGGTATGGCACAGTAGCACTCAGCTTCCTTCATTAGGAATCCCTGTCCCTTCATTCACCTCAGCTGAGTTGTGAGGCAGAAGCAACACCATCCCCTGGCGGGATGCCTCTCATCAACATATGCCATGCATACATGAAATAGCCTGTGTATTTGTTCAGCAATGTGGAAGTGCTCAGGTTGCCCTTTACCGGTGTAATGAAGCATGAGGGGAGGGAATGGGATTGAGAAGCTGGGGATGGCCACATACATCTGGCAGTCTACCCCTCATTCATCCCACTTCATTCTGGGAGAGAAGAAGCAAGTTAGGTGTCTCTAATCAACTTATGTATTAGGGTCAAAAGACAGCCGGTGTTTCAGTGTAGTTCAGTAAACTCTGCTACTTTAAATCGACACATTCCGCTCAGTCTTGACACCAAAAACCTGGTGCAGTCGAGGGAATCTGATGACCTTACCTTGACCGCTGTCGAGGGATGTTCGAGGGATGTTTGCACTAGCGGGTGTTGCTAGCTGAGACAAACGTGTCTTCATGAGCGCTGTGTCTACGCTAGTGTTTAACAGTGTGCAGTTACTAGCTACTGATTGGGCAGTGAGTGCAACAATCTCTATCATGGTGCCGGGGTGGAGCCTTGGTGGGGTGAACCAATAGCGAAGCCCTTAACCAATAGCCAAGAGGGCATAGCAAATACAAAATAGAACCAATAGTGGCAACTTCTTGGTTTGCACGTGCGACATAGAATAGAGTATGACGTGTGTCTCAGACGAAGACATTTTCATATTGTTCTTAGGCTTTCAGTTTTACTTCATCAACATCAGGATTAGACCTAAACTGTTGCTTTAACATGAAACAATTTGAAAGCTTTTAGACCAGCTTTGCACTTGCTAACGGCAAATGCTTCTATAAAGCTGCTATAATCCCTTTTGTAATATTAACCATTGATGAATTAACAATATGTAATGTAAAAGGTGTCGCTCATGGCTTAGAACCCACGGATAATGATTTACTAACTGAGGTCTGCTGATGTTTTCATTCACCTGTAGGTCATTGCTTATGTGTTGTAGCCTGCAATTTTACAGGTTGTGCTCAGTCTAAGCATCTAGGGTTGGGCCGGTGTAAAAAAATTCAAACCGGGTTTGATTTTAAGCCAAACACTGGACCGCTATACCAAATTTGAAGAGGCAGCTGTTTATAGCGTTCACTGGCTGGTGAACATAGTGGAGCATTCAGCAGCTAAAGAGATGGGATTTCCCTCAGGAGTTAATGGCAGACAAAGCAGAACTAAAAGAAGAGTAAATAATGGATTTACATTCATCAGGTGGCGCAAACATGAGCCCAAATGAATGCTCTTTGTCTGCTGAATGTTCTGCCTTCAACAGGTATTGTGAACTTGTAGTTCTTCTTCTTGCCTATTGTCAGGGATTGGCTAACATGTTTCATGAAAATAAGAATCTCCAGACTGTATTTCTGCCAATAATTATAGAGCAGAGGTTAACACCTTTCAATTGGTTGGTAACCACTAAATAAGGACCACAAGCTTTTTTTTTTGATTGATAGTTGATTTGTTAGATGATTTTTGGCTTGCCAGCTGTGTCACATGGTTTTGTAACTGTCACATTGTCATTTGCTGTCAAAAACTGACACAGCAGTTAATTTTGAAAACCCACTTATTTTTAGGCCTCAAAAATTGGATACCCAAACTAAAAAAGGTATATCTCTGCAAACACTAGGGCTATTTGAATAATGCTGGTGTTATAATAAAAGAGTATAATGTGAGTTGTGTGTTCAGATGTGTAAATATCAGTCTATATGTTACTGGTTATGAGTAAATGAAGAAGTGAATTATGCCGTTTTTATAGCAATATCTGCTATAGACCTCCATATGGGCTCCACAGTTTTTAACGGCTTAAGTCCTTGCCGTGAGCAGTGGCTCAGAGGTAAGGTGGGTCTTTCTCCAATTGAACCCCACATTGGTGTGAGTGAGTGTTAATCAGCACTATGATAGATCAGGTGGCACCTTGCACGGCATCTGCCATCGGGTACGAATGGCTGATTGCTGGCATGTAGTGCAAGGTCTTTAGAGTGGTCAGAAGACGAAACATCATATCCACCACAACTCCCTGGACATCCCAAGATACATTTACAGACTGAGAGCGTGAGGATGTGGAGGGTGTAAAGTGCTTTGAGAGGTTGGAAGAAAACTAGAAGAGCGATATACAGTCCATTTACCATTTAATGTTTTAAGATAATCGGGCATTGGGATTGGAATGTGAAAAAAATAAAATAATAAATAAATAAAATAAAACCACACAACCGAAACAACAAATATAATGGTCTCTCAGGCTCTGGTAATAAATATTGCACTTATTGAACATTTGGCACAGGAATATATTCATTACCAGGCAATATCACGTGGATCAGTTTCTCAAGTGCAAAGTGTTAACTATAAGTTATATAAGTTCCAACAACAACATTCCCCTCTCTTTCAGTTTAAACACAATATGTTCCTACTCCAGACTGTGACTGTACAATATGTAAATAGCACAACAATGATTGAGGTCATGTCTATATATTGTAGTTATTGTGACAGGCCTATTTATGTCCTGCCGCTTCACTGTTTGGTTCATAGCCAACAGCTGTTCTCCGCAAAAGAAAGCTCTGATCAACATACTGAACACATAATGCTCAACTAGCTGGAGGACATAGTGGAGCGTTTAGAAGCTTAAGAGACTTTTTTTCTCAGGAGTTGCTTGAAAAACTAAGCTACAGAGAGTGAATATTTAACTGAACACAGACATGACCCTGAAGTGTTTTCTCTTTGTGCCAATGTGAACACAAGAAATTATAGCTATGATAGCAAAGATGTTCAGATTATTTGAGGTTTCATCCACTGTCTAATGGATCCCAATAGTACTTATTCGATGTGTTACACTATCTCCTGAGGCAATAAATGGAAATCTACCTGATACATTATGAGATATCTTGTGTGCAAACGGATAGCTTGGCCTAAACGGTGGTGGGAGAGGAAAGGGCTGCTAATACCTCTGGAATCATCACAATGGAATCATAAATATTCAGAGACGATTTGAGTAAGCTGTGCCTTACGAGGAACCTTTTTCCTGACAGTGGTGCTAAATGACACCAACGTGGTCAGGAATCATCTCTAAGAATCCAAACAAGATTTGTTGACAGATACTTTGTTCTGGACGTAGAACATATTTTTACTGTGGACATTACAAACTGAATAACAAACTAACAAGCTGATATCCTTAAAAAATAGTATGGTTCCCTGAGAGGTCTGGTGTGTCTCATTAACAAGTGGCAGCTGTTTTTGAAAGGTTGGAGTCTCTGAGGACTGAGTATCGTTGCTGCATGTTAGTCCCTGTGGGCCCAATGCCCCATTCACAGTTATTACAAGAAATGTCTTCTTGGTGCAGAAGGATGTGAGGTCCTTCCTGTGCTCCAGCTTCAGCCCTTTTCTTCACACTCAGGTTGTTTCTGTGTGCTCATGAAACATTTGCTTTGAGATTTCTCCTCTGCTCTTAGATTTTTTTGTGCAATACCCTGTCAAAAATCCCATGCCAGGTGTAGTGACAACCAATGAAACGACCCCAGGTACTTTCACTTTTCTCCTTAGAGCATCCCGATCAGGGTTTATCCACAAGAATGTTTTTCTTTACAGCTTTTGGAATAAAATTCCTGTTTGTAGTTTTTATTTTACTATAATAACTACACCGGCTACTATTACTGGTGCCAACTTTTTGGATTTGCCATACCCTGACAAGGATGCCAGCTGCACCCAGTGAGTGAGCCATTAGCTTTCTAATGCTCGCTAAGGTGCAGGCGGTCACAGTCCAGTCTGCAATCTACTATATATAACTCCTTGGAATTATTTCTAATTAATCACATTGAGCTTGTGGAGACATTGGAAACAGCCCACACATCATCCCCGTGGAGGAATCTGTCCCACTGTCAAATCATTGAGTGTTTGAGTCTCCCGCAGTCCTTTTGATCCCTTTATTAACCCTTTCTGCACGTCTGCATTTATGTAGACTTTGGCTGAGGGAAATACCCACAATTTAAAGCAATGTGGTTTTAAACAAGGGGCGAAGTCGGAGACGTAAGGAAAAATAGGTAAACAAAAACACAAACACAGGTTTTCAGCCTGGCATATTACATTTACTCAACAACATTAAGGATTACAAACAGGATTAAAGGTGGAACATGAAAACCCATGAAAGCATAGGAATGCACATCTTCCGACCACTCAAAGCTCTTTCACACAACATGTCATCATTCACCCATTCATACACTGATGGGAGGGGCTACCATGAAGGTACCACCTGTCCATCAGGACTAACTAACATTCATGCTCATTCACACACTGCAGGAACAAAATCGGCGTTAAGTGTTTTGCCCAAAGACACATAGACATGGACTAGCGGAGCCGGGGATCGAACCGTCGATCCTTTGAGTGACCCTGCTCTACCAATGACCCACAGTCGCCCCAACTGGTATAAAACAAATACCCACAATTGTACGTAACATGATATGACATAACTGATATGTAGCTGTATGAAACTGTAAAGGAGCAAAAGTATAAATGCTCTCTACTAGTATATTCATGAAGCAGTAATTAATTTTTTTTACAGCAGATGGCCACAATCATATTAATAAATTGTTGAACCATTTATAATGCTCAAACGCCTTACAATGAACAGAATTTACTGTTGGCTGAAAAAGTATCTAAAAGTTAGACCATCGTGAGACGCCCAAACTTGCCTCTAAAAAACAAACTATTGAATTTGTTATGGGGTTCATAGCAGTGCTTCATTTGTAGATTGGCATCCCTGAAGTAGCCTCACCTTTTGTCATATTAATAAGGAATAGCATTAACATAAGGATTCCTATGGTTATAGTAGGGAAGTCTGCCTGTTGCCCAACACTTTGTTCCAGATCAAGACATCTCAACAAGTATAGAGCAAAGTGTCATGGAGTTTAATGAATATATGCATATTCATTTTACCCTGAAGGATGAAGCCAAATAACCTCTTATGGCTCGTATTGTTTTGATGGAGCCTTCTCCTTGACTCACTCGTGTTGCATTCTTCGGTTGCCTTGCTGTGGTACTACTATTTCTTTTAAGCCATTTTCATATCAAACCATTTCTTCTTTATTTCAGTATGACCCTCTGTTGACACAGCATTAACAGCACTTTCCCCCATTCTTTGGCTTTAGCAGGTCCCTTAATTTCACTGCTGACGCTGTTAAAAACTATAGATTTTTCTTTTTAAAGTTAAAAAATTATCATTGAACCCCTTCCAGACATATGAAGCAGGTTGTGTAGCCTTATATGGCCTTATATGGTGTTATTGCGGTGGTAATTTACAAGTGAATGCATGCTCATTTACATCCAGGTGGGATCCATCATGTTTGTGCTGGTTATTTACACAGTTATCTGAAGTCAAAGAGCGTTTCTTGACTCTGACGTTGCACACTCATACAACATCATTGGATAAAAAGTAAGAGAAAGCTAAGATAAGAATACGAAAATGTTCTGTTTTGGCCCATTGTTGGTTGCTGTTTGTTTGGGATTTTTATTGAATGCAGCCCAATATACGCTTCATCCTTCTGTGGCCTCTCTGCTCTCTCTATACCTTTCTGAATCTAAATCTAAAGAATCCCACATACCTTGAGCCTATGTCTGCCAAGGAGTTTGATAATGTGGTGGTGTCTGACCTGTTCCAATTCCCTTTGCCAACGCCCATAAATGTCCCGAACACAGCAAAATAAGGTTGATTTTTCGCAGGTCGACGCAGTCAGGTGGTCGACCACTTTGGTTTAGACTGAAATCTCTCAACAACTATTTAATGGATTGTCATGAATTTGCGTACAGTCTCTCTCTCCCCCCCAAGATGAATGTAGTGCAAACATCAGCATGATAGCATTTAGCTCAAGGTACCACTGAGTTAAAGTGCAGCCTCACAGACATGCTGTTGTATTAGCTTGGAAACCCATTAGCTACACACGTATCTTAAGATTGTCAATAGTTTCCTTTGCTCATATTCCTTCCCCCTATTAGTGATCCATTTGTAAATAATTTTCCTTATATTTTATTTTATTTTTTTAATTATTATCTATCTGGAGCTACCTTTTTGGTGACAAGTTTGATGCGTAAGAACCTTGTGAAGATAGATTAGTATGTCTGTTAGTTTCAGATACATGATAAGTGGTGAAGGGAAGCCAAGTAATGGCCTAGCAGCATCAGGAAGCCCACAACTCACTGAAGAGGGGGCACTCTCAGATGAGAAGGCTTTTTACATCACCACAAAAAGCTTATTAGAGGTTGTTAGAGGTTAGAGGTGAATTGTCTTCTGTGTTGTCCTGTTAGTTGGGAACTTTATTCTTCTCCTCATCGTCGTCCGCATAATAGTTGTCTACATTGTGTCATTGTAAGAATGAACATTGTTTCGAAAAAGTAGCATTTCTTGATTGATTGTAAGGTGTGTATTTTAAGACCTACATGGCATGCATCATTTGGCCCCACAGAGTTATCAGGCTGAGACATAATAGATCTTCTGAGCCCTCTGACAGGCAACACCATTCTCTAACCCTGGACTAATGTCCTGCCATCCTACTCTCACCCAAGCAAAGAGCAGATACTCTGCAATTTCAACCTGCCTTACATATACATTATATCTGCTTAAACTAAACCTCCATGTTTATTGGCAGTTCAATCTGCATGCCATGGCCCGCTCAGTTGTCCTACCAACATCACTGTGACTTATACCTGGTTCAAGTAAACGTACCAATATAAACCCTGCTGGTAGTATGTTTCACCAAAGAAAAGAACTTGGTTTTAATATGAATTGGTCTGAGTGGAAAGTGTACAAGCAGGGCGGCAGGGAGTTTGGTGCATTGCCCTGTTGAAAACCTGTGGTTGTGGGATTTAGAGAACCTGCCTATGAAGGCTCTCCACAATCGGGAATTGGAGAACAGGGGTACCGACCTCATGTCGGGAGGCGGATACCCAACCATGCAAGTGGAGGCTTGTGGTTATAGATTAATAATATATTGTTAAAATGCTATTTAGATTGTACTGGATATTTGAACTTTAACCAGGCTGCCAGCTCCGGGTCTGAAAAGTGAAGCCAATGCGAAAGTGTTTTCCACCTACATTCTCTCATATGGCCAGCAGGGGCCGACTCCAAAGTGCTCAAACCAATGGGTGACGTCACTGTGACTATGTCCACTTCCTAATATACAGTCTATGGGTGCATCCCAAGTCTCTTAATTGCATCCCCGTTTCCCTCACTTGCGTCTTAGTCCCTCCCACCAGGGATGCATGGAGAGACGCAAGTAAACCAAGCGAGGAGAGAGGACACGAGGAAATATGTTTTAAGAGACATGAGACGTCCTTTCCTCTGAAGCGTCACGTGAAGCGACGTCGGTTTCTGATGACTGCGGCCGACTGACAGCTGACTCTATTAGATGTAATAGATGTAGAGTTCGTGTCTGTAAACATGATCAGTGTAACAGAGTTGTTTTCTGGTCCGGACTATTTTTAGCGAACATTCCAATAAAAATCCACTTAAAATATTGATAAAAGATTATCGTATAATGTTTTCAGTTTATTTAATAGTGTTGAACTACTACTTATACTAATTAATACACAGTTATCATCAGTGTCAGAGTGGAGATGTGCTTTCTGTAGTCTGTTACCTGTTTAACAAACTGCATTGAGTATTTATACACAGTGTGTGGTATTTATATATGTGTGTGGTATTTATACACAGTGTGTAGTAGTTATATACGTGTGTGGTATTTATACTGTGTAACCCACAATATGACTATGGATTCTCTTCAACAATGGAATTTTTTTTAGGCTCAAGGTTTCAGGTTCAACTTATATTATTAAATAACTCATCAAACCGACAGTCAGGAATGATCAGCCTCACGTGACTGAATGAAAGGACGATACATGTTGTAAAAAGTGTTTTAACCAGATGGTGAATCAGAAGACACTTGGGATGCACCCTATGACATGCAAAGTATTCCAAATTGTATGTGTAAACTCCTGCATTGATCAGAACCATTTTTACAATTTTGAGTGTTTGTGTACATTGTCCTTATCCCCTACTTGAACTAATCCACAGATCCTACCATTGGCCCTGTTTCAAAGTAAGTTTCTCTTGTTGTTGCAGGCTATGGGGAGATCTATCCGGTTACCTTGGCTGGTAAGGTGGCGTGTGTCTTGTATGCCATGGTGGGCATCCCTCTCATGCTGCTAGTCATCCTTGATGTGGGAGACTTCCTTGCTATGCTGATGTCCAGGGCCTACATGCGCATTTACACCTTCTGCAAAATCCTCCGCTCCCACACCTGGTCACCGTGGAAGGCTCAGAAAAGGACACGGGATTCGAGCCACCAGTCCCTGGATGATGGTACCTTTATTTACAGCCATGACATTGTGATCCATGAGCCCCTCGACATCCGGCATGTACTTCACAGCCAAGCAGACGTACGGCAAAAGTCCATCCAACTCCAAAACAACAAAGAGATCTTTGAGAAGATTCTGGCCAGGGAGAATTTACTTAGAAAGAGCCCACTGCTCAGGACCCTCTCCTGCCCAGAGCTAGACCGGCTGCCGCTACCACTCAAGGGATTTACCATTTGGGACTTCACAGGGTTAGGGGATGGAATGGAAATGCTGGATGTACCCTTTGTACTGATTCTTTTCATCGTCTTTGCCTACATTTTTTTTTTTGGTTTGATTTTGCCGTTGTGGGAAACAGATTTAAAGGACTTTGATCCCTTCTACTTCTGCTTTATCACCCTCACCACCATTGGTTTTGGCGACATTGTGCCAAAACACCCTAAGTACTTCATGATTACCTCATTCTTCTTCATTGGCGGCATGGCCATCATGTCCATGTCTTTCAAGCTTGGCCAAACACGAATTGTAAGCTGCTACCGCCAATGCATTAAGTTCATCAGCAGGGGAAATGTGGAGCCTTTCAAAAAATGAACATAATGACTAAGCAACCAAGAGATTCTCTGTCTCACGTCTTAAGAGTTGTACAAGCTGGTTTTGACACAGTTCCAAAGCAGGGGTCTGTGAGAACTGTTCCAGTGTGTTATTTGTGCTGGCTCTTCAGTTATAAGCAAAATAAAAAGTTTGCATGTGCCAAACGCTTTTGCCCACTGAAGGAGGTTGATATTCAAAATGAGTTAAAATATCTTGCTATGGAATGAGTATTAGTACTATGTGGTACTCTAGCAATTGTTCTGCCTTACCTCTATAGAGAGGGTGGACAAATAGTCTTGGAATTGATTACAAGTCAGAACTCAGGATTTCTGCACTTTATCACTAAAATGAAGGTGGATTTGTCTCTGTACATAATACAGTCAATAGGACATGGCTGACTTCATTATTTTGGATGCATTAGCATGTCAATCCCTTCAAAGATAGTGTGGTGATATATTGACAGAGACAGATTTCTGTTTGTTGTCGTGGTTTAGATGACCATTGACTGCACTTCTACAAATCTGTAGCTTGTTAGAGCCGTAACTCCGCAGACAGAGTGATCCAACCCTATTTCACCACATGTTCAGGTACTTACCACAATTGGATTCATGGATTTGTGTCCCAGTCTACCATGAGTCTCGTGCTCCCGTGGTCTTAAAGCCCTCATCAGATTATCACTCAGGCACATCTGTAGCTCATGATACCTCTAGTCAACCCACTGCTGTGGTAGAGCGCAGAGAAGCATGATTATTTTGAGCATGCTGTGTATTGCATAATATTGCAATGAATGAAGACGTTCTAGAACATGCCAGATGAGCCCCAAAATGGACCACACCATCATTAGGGAACAACCAATTGCACGGCTTCAGGGTACATTACACAAACCCTTCCTGACACACGCTATAATTTATGCACAGTGACATTTATCGTGTTCACGCTGGTCATTTACAGAGTTAGGGTTGTTTGCTGAATCTGACTTGGCACACATCTTACAAAACAAGTAAGAGAAAGTTAAGATAAGAGTAAAAATAAATGTTTTACATCTGTGTCACACCTTTTGCACTTTATTTTGCATTGTAGAAGTGTTATTATTTTGTTGCAGCATACATACATGTGTGTGCGGGATCGAATTGCAGATCTTCTGATTGGAAAGTTGACGCGCTCAGCCGCGGCTCAGAGAGGGAGATCTGCAAATCGATCCCGGTCTCCTCCAGTCCATTTCGAAGTTTCCTTGGTAAAGACACTTAACCCCAAGTTAAAGAATAACCACAGCATCTGAGTTTAACCACTTACAATAGCAAAAGGATATAAAGTGGTGGACTAATGTGCATAATGGAAAAGGGTGCATAATGGATAGATGGATCATGTGGCTTTCTCTGATCCAATTGCATCCTGTAACTTCCTCTCAGCTTTATCTTTCATCACCTCCATGAAGCCAATCCATTGTTTAAATACTCTGTCTACTATATATATATATATATACACTATATTATACGTATCATTTAAGGGGTGAAGTGTTTGACGAAGGACATATCGACATGTACTTTGGTAAAGCCAACATGAAGAGTTTGCGTGCACCCTTGGTTCTATCGTCCTCTAAATGAACTCAAAATTACTAAGCAGAGTCATATAATTTACCGTTTTAGCTGTCAATGTATTGCTTTCCGTCTTGCAATCATCCAAAGTTGTAACCTGGACCAGTGGCGGTTCTACATGTAATTACGCCCCGGGCGAGACCCCCTCCGAGCGCGCCCCCCCCCCCCCCCCCGCCGGGAACATTTTTATTTTATTTTATTATAAAATTGCACAAATCATTCAATAGAACATTTGAATAACACACTTAAGAGAATCAATGCACACAATTATGCACAACACAGTATAAGTTACAACATAACTGACTTAAGCTGACTTAAGCACTAATTGCATTAGAGTATTGCTCTGTAGCCTACAGTGGATCCCCCTGTTCCCCCCCTTGTCCGTTCCATTTGGGAGACCCAGAGGTGAACTAAAAAGAGACGGCTCTTTCGGCTCCCAAATGGCTCTTCAGATTTTTTGGTGCTTAAATTAATTTATTACCAACAATAATGTAAAATTATGCGCAATATGAATTACTAATGTAAAAAAAACATGCACTATATCAAATGTTTATTATATAATACACTTTTATTTATACACTCTACAGAGTGATAAAAAAAATTTGAAAGTGCAAAAACAAACGTTTAACTATTTACAAATGAACTTAACTAACTTTTAACTATTTTAAACTTTTAGCTTTTTAATACTTAACAGATTGAAAGTAAAACAACATACAGAAGCTTACAGAATAACACAACAAAATATAAATTAAAATGTGTAAAACAAAAAGAAAAAAAATCAGCATCCAGAGTTTTGTCCTTCAGTGAAGATTTACATAGAGAAAGACCAAGTGCCTCAGCTGTGAGGGCTGATCCTGTTTCTTCTCTTAATGATCTGCCCTGTTGGAGAACATTCTCTCTGAGGGGACTGAAGCTGCTACAATGCACAGTCTCGTGACGTCACATGAACTGTGTAACTCCCGCCCCTCTGCTCATCGCAGGCACAGAGACGACGCCACACATATTGACCAATCAAATGCGGCTTGAGAGAGAGAGAGAGAGAAAAAGAAAAAAGCCGCCCCGTCGTTCACGTCAAAGAGCTCTCAGAGCCGTTTCGTTAGACCGACACGTCACTAGTAGACGGAACCTTCTTAGCAAATAGGGGCGCCTGCAGCTGCAGGGGGCGCCAATGCCAATTCCCCACACAGTGATATGATAGATAATGGAAAACCGCTTCGCGGCCCAGATGATATATATATATATTTTTAAGTGGTCGTGCCGCCCCCCACGTGTCATGAAAAAGTGCCCAAAACCGCCCCTGACCTGGACTGAGAGCCCAAAACAATCATCGTCTTGTTTAGAAATGATGTGCATCTTTAAGTGAGGCATCACACACATACTGTATATCTTCAGCACTGGTCCTCACAGAGGCGGCTGCCGGTGGTTCATCTTTTCCACACTGCCGTTCATAAACAGCAGTACCGGTTGGTGTTTTTTCAGCCTTGGAAGAGAAAACCAGATTTTCGAATGCTGTTCCCGTACTTCACTCTCATTGAAATTCTCATCAAAGTTGTAAACATTGACTCTCGCTGTGACACAAGTGGAGTTGCATGATTTGCGGGAGACCTACAACTTGCGTGGCGATCATATCGGGCCGCCCGGTTTGTGTCACGCTCTCTTGTGTAAAAAACATAACCATGTTTTTTACTGAACTGTCAGCCAAATACAGCAAAAGGTGATGAAACTGAAACCTCTTTTATTGCTTATACTTTTGAAGATATATAAATAAAATAATATAATAAAATGTCTACGTTATTGCACCCCATGGAAAAATGTATCTCCTCTTACAACGTTTGAACTCGATACACCAAGCTCCACTTGAACAGATGCTGGTTCCATTTTTACCGATTTTTTTACCGATTTTTTTAATTCTTTAGTTTTTAACATCAACTCACATTTCCATACTCTCCAGTCATTCTCTGTGTAATTGTCTTTCAGTTAAAAGAGTAGTACAAAAATCAATGAATAGAAATTGAATAAGATACAAACACCATTCTAACTCTCATACCTTTATATATCGAAAACACTTCATGTTGACTTCAGGCCATTTCTTTCTATTTTTGGTCCGCCTGCTTTCCTTTTGTAATAATGCCTGTATTATCACAACACTGATATTCACATCAGAATATGTACGTTATAGTAAAGTCACAAATATAAATATTCATATCACGATAAATAATAAAGAAAAACTAAAATGGAAATTGATTGTCACGGCGGTTGATTCTCAGATGGATTCTATTACGTGATTATGTTTTTTTAACCTCACCTGCTTATAAATTGACATTTCCACTGGTTTTGAAGACGTTGATGATAACTTTGAGATGAAACACATTTGTTTTTGGCCCATAATAAATAAGAAGACCGTTTCTTTGGGAGAACCAGGTTTGTGTTTCTTTTGATTCTCGATTCTTGATTTAGGATTTGGAGTGCTGTAAAATCTTAAAAGTAATAGCCAAAAGTTAAACATTATAGAGAATAAATAATAATAATAATAATCATACCTTTAATTTATATAGAGCTTTTCGTGGTACTCACAGAAACAATAAAAATGAAAACAATAAGAACATGGAGCACACAGTCACACAATGAAAGCAGTTGGGTTTTGGTGGGTTTTGATTTGTGTTTTGAATATGGGAAGGCCAGTGCAGTCACGGAGTTATATGAATAAATATGAAGTATTCCTAAATAAAGCACCAGTACCTTACAATTGTGCCTTGTACAGTACAATATAATAAGGCTATTAGTCACAATTATTGTGTTATCATCAAATAAAAGCAGTTCACACTCTTTGGAAGGAATGATTGATTTAATGTAATTGTGGACATTGCCAAGTTATCTTCAATATGTTTTTATTTTTCAACACACTTAACTGTATTTTAACCAGTTATACTATTCAGCTCTCATGAGCTACACAACATTCTGTGAGAGTTTCTGCACGACGTCAGTGGAAACCCTGTAGTAGTGTTAGCAGACCACAAGGTGGTGCTGCTGCACTACAATGAGGTCTCTGAGCTTCCCACTGTTACACAGGAAGGAAGAAGCATTCATTCCCAAGGTGTGTCTTTCTTTCCTTCAACCTCTCTCAAAGCTTTCAGGGTGAAGTAATAAAAAACATATAATTAGATCAAAAGGAAATTTATGACACCAAAATCATGAAGCTGAAACTATTGTTTTTTTATTTGCCTGAATATTATGCTGTGTTTTGTTGCCTTTTTTCTGTGGTCAGTTTTAAATTGTCTTGGCGCGAAGAGGCCAATATGCCTCTTTCAAAGACGACTGCTTTCAGCCACAAAACAATTTCATGTTTTATTGTGTACCTATATTCATGACCTAAATGTAAACAAAAAGAGTGGAGGAAAATATCCCGAAAACTGAATTTAGAAGATGCGGAGATCATCTCTCAATCTATACCCAAACCCCTTGGTGTCCCTTAAATCCATTCAATTGAGGGCCTTAATTGTCCTTTATTGTGAAAGTTAAGGGGGAAGTGCGCTTGGATACCTTAAAGCTGCTCAAATGACTACATGTAATGTGTTTTAGTGATGACGCAAGGGGAATTATGACCCAATTCTGCATTTCTCCCCAATATTAGGATCTATTAAAATCTATTATTTTGGTTTTCCAGCCCACAACTTTAATGTTTTAATGTATCAACCTCAGAATAAACCTTTTAAAGCAGAAGCATTCAGGCAATATGTGTCAGTAAGTGAATTAGAGCGAATCAGAGTGGAAATGCCAGAAATGTGTAAATAGTCAAAATATTGCACTCTGATGAGGAGAAGCTTATGTATCGATAAAAACGTAATATGACAAAGTGCAATGGAGCAGGTTTAGTTAATAGATTAGTGAATAATCAGTGTCTCTCAGGCTTTCGTTCCACTGGAAAACAAAACATCAGATGTGTGTGTATTGAGGAGACAGTAATCTTCCTCACTTTGATGCATGAAACAAACAGGTGTGCAGGTGAGTTTATCTTGATGTGCCGAACTCCTAATGATCGCATAGTAGTGGATGGAAAAATGAAATTTATCTTTTTGCTTATTTTCCGTCAATTTGAATGGAAACCTCTGATTAGGCAATCAGAGGTTATCAGTCCGTGTGCGAATAACTCTTTGACGCCTCTGGAGAGGGAGCTACTCAACGGCAGAACATTACTTCCCGGTTTCTCAAGACTTTAAGCCGAGCTGTGGGACCGTCTTCCTGAGTTTATGTCACCTGACTTCTTTCCAGGAGGAAAGGAGGTCATGTGACTCAGGCTCTGTTTTGCTCTACATCCTCCAGGATCCATTCTATTTCTATACAGTGTGTTTACATTCTATGTATTGTCATTCTATTCACACAACATCTATTGTGTCCGTCCAGGGAGACGACCCCTCCTCAGTTGATCTCGCTATAGCTTTGTCCTTTTTTGTGTTTATGGGGAATTTACCCATTCTGTTTTACAGATTGTACAGTTCCTTGGGGAAAATGTGTGATATTGGGCCATCTAAATAAAATGTACCTGGTTTAACTAAAAGCGTAGTGGAATCACAAACACATCAGTAGTCAAGTTGCAATAAATCTTCTGCCTATAGAATCAGAATCAGGTTTATTTTCAAGTCGGCTTTTAAATATAATCATTTGCGTTGGTATATTGCTAGACAAGAATCAAAAGTATAGAATGAAATTCCAATAGAAATATTTAAAAAAATACTATTTAAAATATGCCCAATGTAACTTTTTAAATTGAAAGAGCTAGGCTGGCATGCCAAGGTGTTCGGCATATAGACGGATGACATCAGAGAGACTGGTATTCTGATCCGGTTTCCTCCCATTCAAGCCATACCAATGGTTTCCCAGCAGATGTCCCCATATGGAAGGTATCAACACCATGAACGCTACATCATGTTCAGCTTTATTAGTCACATACTCAAAATATGTCTGCATTGTGCATTGAAATGCTTTGTTGGCCTCCACAGTGCTATGCAGATATAAATAACAAGATATCAAAAATGCAATACATACAACATATGTAAGAAAATCTGGTACAAATATGCTGCAAATATTAAAGGGACGCAAGAGGAGATATTGGTCAAGAAATAAAAGAACAAAGAAGCATTTTACAATGTACCTTAAATCATTGTTAATGTGATTAATTTTGACACTCACCTCTGCAGCAATCCTTCAAGCTCATCTTCCTTCACAGCCCGGCGCTTCCTCGGCTGCTCAGAGCCGCTGCTTTGCTCCACACTGAGCATCCAGCTAGCAGCTCCGGTTAGCATGTAGCTTGAGGAGAAGCTCCGGGTGTACGTCCTCCCGCGGTCACTGCTTTGCTGCTGAATATTTAAATCCGGACGTTCGGGTCCCAACTCTTTCAGCCTCTTCTTGTCAACATCTGATCGTGGATTGAAAGGTGTTTCGCGTAGAGATACCACAGAGTTTTCAGTCGCCATACTAACATAATCAAAGTCTCTGCTAGCTGTGTTGCTCGCGTAGCTACGTGGGAGCTATATGGGATGTGAGGGAATGTTAAAGGTCTCTGATTCGACGAATAGTCCAACCACGTTGCAATAAGAAACGATGTCATTGGCTAGGGCGCAGATTTTGAAAGGACGTCTCATGTCTTATTATCTTCTCTCCTCGCTTGGTTTCCTTGCGTCTCTGGGTGCATCCCAAGTCTCTAAACTGCATCCCCGTTTCCCTCACTTGCGTCTTTTCCTTGCGTCTTAGTCCCTCCCACCAGGGATGCATAGAGAGACGCAAGGAAACCAAGTGTTTTCACTATGTTTTAAGAGACATGAGACGTCCTTTCCTCTGAAGCGTCACGTGAAGCGACGTCGGTTTATGATGACTGCGGCCGCCTGACAGCTGATCACATCTGATCAGCTGTCAGTCGCTTTAACAGCTGAAGGAGTTTTGTCCGGAGAGTTTTTATCGAACATTCCAATAAAAATGCACTTAAAATATTGATAAAGATGATCGTATGTTTTCAGTTGATTTAATGGTGTTAAACTACTACTTATATTAATAAAGACAATGTTATCATGAGTGTCAGAGTGGAGATGTTTTCTCTGTCGTCTGTTACCGTTTAATAAACTGCATTGAGTATTTATATACTGTGATGTGTCCTGCTTATACGAGCAGGATCCATTTCTTTATTATTTATTATTAAGTTGGTATGTTTTGAAATTCTGATTGTGACATCATTATAAAATAACCCACAATATAAATATGTTTTCTCTTCATTACGTGTTGTAAAAAGTGTTTCCTCTCTCCAGCTCTCTCTGATTTTAATTACATACATAATAAAAGTTATTGAGGGAAACAACAGATCAAATCTTTGAAGACAGTTGTTTGTGGTCCTTTTGTTGTTCAGACCTACTATGAACATATTTTAACCAGATTGTGAATAAGAAAACAGATTTAATATATAGTTTGAGTTTTAATCTGTGATCGTCTCTGGTATGAAACTCCAGCATCAGTCCGCTCAGCTGCAGCGTCCAATCACATAACAGATGAACAGTGAGGGGGCGTGTCTAGCGTTAAAACACTTCCTGGAAGCCCGCTCTCGGGGCTCCTCGATCATGGCTCCTCCGAGCCGAATAAGAGCTTTGGGACGGCCGTCAATATGGCGGCGCAGAACCACTTCCGGTTCAATCGAGGAGCGAGGAGCGAGGAAACGACAATTTAGAGACTTGGGATGCACCCATAGACTCACATTGGACTCACATTGGTCTCCCACACACATTTAGCTCGTCAACACGGTATATTTCTTATTTAAATGATTTGGTATATAATGTTTTTTGACAATATATATTATTTATTTTCTTTCTTCTTTTTGAGCTCGACTCCAGAAGAGCACGCCATGAAACGTCCATTATTAGAGTCAAACTCAGCGGAGCCATAGGGTGCTCACCAGCGAGTGAAAGCCAGCCCCAGGTTCACTCTCGTTTTGGGACGGCTCACGGTAGCCTCACTATATTTGCATTTTTTTCCTGCACTGTATTTTGAAAAAGAAATGTGCTTTTTTTGTAGCTTCTTCTTGGATCTGTGATTACACCCTCACACCTGGTCACCAGCTTTCAGAGAGGTTGAGCCAGAGGCAGATACACACACCTCCACACACAGATGATTGACAGGGTTTGGTCTATTCATTGTTTTCATTGAGGAATATTATACCCATTCTGCCTTTTATCTTGGAAATCTGAAGCCATAAGAACCCGGACCCATTTCTCCTTCAAGGAAAATTATGGGGGACATAATACAGACTAAAAAGACCACATAGAACACATTTCTGACATTATTTTCAAAAAAGTGTGAAATATTTTAAATGATATGTTACATTGGGTGTAAATGGACAGGATTTGTTGCTTTACATTTGTTTTAATATGCTTTGGATTGAACAATATAAAATATGTTAGCTAAATATCATTGAATCAGCCGATCATAATTATTTTTCGTATTGTGCATATATATCACTTTCGGTTAAATTTCCAATGTGACGTATTTGTCACAAGGATTTTTATCTGATTTGTTTTATATCAGTTTCTTCAAGACATGTGCTCACATCGGTTTCAATATATGAAGACACGTTCAATTAAACATTACAAAACATTGTAATTATAAGTTGGGCCAGTTGTGATTTAACGATGATATTGTTGTCTGGTAACATCAATGTGAGGCGCTCTTGTTAATGACCTGGTGTGAAACCAGATCCACAGACAGAATCATGAACTAATGACCTGTGAGCAGGTGATGTCTTTCCCTCTGTGGAAACTGAATGAAGGGTCTCTTTGGGCTTCTGGCTCTAAGCAGAGCTCCAAGGTTGCACCAGGTCAGTATTGATCTTCTCCTCGTCCTGTGTGTCTGTTATCGTGTCTGTTGTTCCGGCTGTGTCGTTGGAGTTGCGGTTTGGATGCGGCTCCGTCAGGGACGATGCACATAAAGGTTGAATGACGTCAGCAGCGGGTCCAGTCAGTAGAAAGACAGCCTCTCCTCCTCCCATCTGCTGCTGGCCCTCGTGCATCCGAGGTAAGATGCCTCACTGTGTCACACATGCAGCAGTGTGTGTGTGCTCGATCCTTCTGGGAGGATTTGTGAAAGTTACTGACCCATCACTGCCACTTGTGTCTCTGCAGAAGGACTTGTGATCCGGTCTGCCAGCGGGACTAACGCCATGGGGGGACTAGACGCGCTCCGGCAGCTGAACGTGATCAGATGGCTCCGAGAGGAGAGGCACTCGAGGAGACTGAGTCTCTTCGTTGTGTTCGTCGCTCTGCTGCTGGACAACATGCTGCTGACTGTAGTCGGTAGGTGCTGACTGCTTCTTTCACCTCTGCATCTCTGCAAAGTTGCTTTTTTTTGCGCAACAGGTAGTGCAGTTTACCAAGTGGGTCCAAATGTGCGCAGCAGAGCAGTCAGAGCGTCGCATTCAAAATGTAATAAACTGTCATCGTATCATGATGTGCTCAATATGTCTGAAATATAGTGCAAGTTTAATGTATTTATTAGATTCAGTTTTAACATCTAAGACATTGAAAGCATCCAGATATTCAAACCTCTCCATGACGCTCCGGACAGGAATACCCCTCTTATGCTAATACATCTCTGAATGGTGCGTCCTGGTGATGAAGTAACAATAGTAGGCTATTATGATAGATGATAGTAGATATTACAGTGCGTATGGTCAGGGTGTTATTTCTTCATAACCTATTATTGTATGTAAAGTGTCATCAATCATCTTTTCTACGCGGTATGTGTTTAACACGCAGCCGCGCGCACACAAGCGGCAGCCTCGTTAAACCTATAATTAATTACTCATTTACCCCTGAAAGCACGCCATCATTTCCGCTGATTATTCCATTAAAACAGAGTTTGACATCATTATTAATTGCAAAAGGAAAATGATTTAAAGGGGTACATGAATGGGCTGGTTTAGTGAATGAGAGCACTGTGGCTTTCTTACAGCTCTCATTTGAACAAGTTGTGTTACATCTGCCATGAGAAGTCTTTGCTGGATCACATAGTCAGGAACACACGGACCTCCAGCTGTGAGCCAGTACTGTCACAGCAGACTGGATCTTTTCCTCAGATGGAACCATTCTCATCTCGTTGGAGAATGTTATGGGGAAAAGATCCTGAATTAACGCCAAATAAAGCACATCACGGTATGAAGTTTGGCAGTTGATGCAGAATTATTGATTTCATTTCATCGTTGAAAATAACCTGAAGACCGATAAATGACATTTGTTCCTCCGTGCAGCCGTTAAAGTCCAACCCAACAATCACTGCAGTATTTAAAATGAGTGATCGTATTATGTCCAGTAATCACTATGACTGTATCATTTGGAGATTGTATGTATGACAGGGCCATGTATAGTGCTTGGCCATATTTCCAATTCACTACATGAGTTATATATTCATTATTTAATCGTTTAGTCTTTCTCTCTTTTAAAAAGGTTTTGTAGTTACAGGTTTTCCATGTTTATCAATTTCTTTACTGCGTTTGTAGCTTTACTTTCACCACCAAAGCCAACAGTCTTTGTCTGTCTTTGATGTCTTTTTTATATTTGTCTTCTTTATTGTATATAACATGTATATATGTACGATGAGAGCTACGTGAAACCAGAGTCAAATTCCATGTATGTGTAAACACACATGGCCAGTAAAGCTAATTCTGATTCTGATTCTAAAAATCTCAATGTTTAATATGCTGTAGGAGCCAATTGCCTAAAGTCATAATGTAAAGACTGTTGGAGCGCAGTGTACACTAAGAGATGAGTGGCAGGTCCGTCAGTTGAGAAAAGCACGTCACATATGTACTGAAAGGGTGTGGTATGGTCCTTGTGTTTGCCATGTGATACTTCATATTTTACGGTTAGGCCTTGGGCTTGTGGGCGCTGAAGCCAAAAGAGAACATGTCGTTGTATGTTGCTCCAGCTTCTTTCTGCTCCCATTGTATGTCACCTCTCTGCTTAAAGCTCCCCAATAAAACCAAATCCTTCAGAAATGTTCTAGGCTGATATACTAAATGATACTATCTAAGACTTAATTACAGATCTATGTTTTGAAAGCTATACTTTACATCAAAAGGAAATGATCTAGAGGAAATCTGCATTGTTCTTTACATATTTAACGTATTTATTCAGAAACGTCTCTGAACACCCAGAACATTAAAGGTGAATGGAATCTTTTGTGGCAGTCAAAGAGTTTCAAAGTGACAAAATAAAAAATCTGCAGTGAACTGGTTACTCTGGATGGAATAAGCCTCCCTGTCAACAGTTCATATTACTGTGAACACAGAGGTCGAGTGTTCTCTAAACGCCCTTTGCTTTCATTCCAATGTCACATTTACTTTGAGCGCCACGTTTGAATTCCTTTTACTTTCATTGTTATTGGGTGGTGGCATGAATAAATACCACTCGGGCTAAGTGGGCTTAACTTTGTAGTTCTGTTGTTGTTGTTTTCATTTATTTGTTAAAAAAACAAAACAATGATGTCTTCATTGCGGTTTCTTTCTTTCTTTCGGGTAGTCCTTGTGGCTCACCCTTGAAGAACCCTTTTTGTTCTCTGCTGACATGTTTTGCTGGATTAGCATCATGCTAGTGAGCATCAGTCAGTGTTTGCGTCATATTTCATTGCATCCATTTCCTCTCGCCTCTCTTTGCCCGCTAGTTCCCATCATTCCCAGCTACCTGGCCAGCCTGGAGCCCACAGACAGGATGTTGCAGAACCAGACCTCGTCGCAGCAGGGTCCTCCAGCAGCCTTCCACAGCATCGTGTCCTTATACGACAACAGCGTGAGGTCTTCTGGCTCCAACGCCACGGCTGGGGCGACTGCCTTGGTGCCTACGCCTCCCGCTGCTACAGCGCTACCGCACAACTCCTCCGAGTGCCCCGGGGCTCACAAGCTGGTCAATGAGAATGTCAAAGTGGGATTGCTTTTCGCCTCCAAGGCCACCGTACAGCTGATTACCAACCCCTTCATAGGGCCACTCACAAACAGGTAGGTGTGTCTCTCTCTGTGTTGAAGCGTTGGTTAAGATAGGGTGACCAGACGTCCTCTTTTTCCCGGACATGTCCTCTTTTCGAGACCTAAAAAATGCGTCGGGCAGGGATTCCAAAAACGTCCGGGATTTTGCCTCGTTGGATATTTGTGTTTCTCTGGGTCTTTCACAAACTAGTTATTACGCCCTTACAAGTGTTGGAAATGGTATCTCCCTCACGTTCCACCTTCTTGCTGAGCTCTGACTGTAGAGAGAACTGTCATCGGTCGACCGATCTCAGTGTTGCCAGATGCACGGTAATTATCCTCCAAATACGACCATTTTGAGCCTTTGGTACGATACTTCGCCATTTCCAATCTGGCAGCACTGAGCACCGTGCCACCTCCACTAGTTGTGTTGTTTACAACAGCACATGACATCTGCAGCCATGCCCAAACATAAATGTAAGTTCACGGACGAACTAAAAAAAAAATACCCATGTTTTCGCCTCGGCCGTGATGCTTCGGAAGCTGAGTGCATGACATGCAGAGCAGGCACTTCATACCTATTTGATAGGTAATCGCCGACTCTTGGGAAAGATTCAGTCTTTGAGGAGGACTGAAAAGTGTCTTAATTTTCTTATTTTAATATGTGGCCATATTAAGAATTTATTATTTATTATTTAGAATATTGTATTTGTTATCATTATTGCTTTAATATATGAGGAGGACTGAAAAGTGTCTTAATTTTCTTATTTTAATATGTGGCTATATAAAGTATTTATTATTTAGAATTTTGTATTTGTTATCATTATTGCTTCAATATATGGACAAGACACATTAAAGAAGCACTGGACTAAATGCCACAAAAAAGATTTGTTTTACATTTGCACTTAAAGTTCAATAAACAGATGTTCATATAGTCATTTGTGTCATTTTTGTCATTTCATTTGTGACATTTGTATGCATTCACATATATTCATATGCGGCATGCTATACACCCCCCCCCCTCTTTTTCACAAACTCAAATCTGGTCACCCTAGTTAAGAAGCACTTTTAACCGGGGGAAACGGGTTAAGGGTTTTCTCAGGCAACCTGGAACATTGTTGCTGCCTTCGTTATAGCAGCCTCGAACATCTGTGTCAGTATAAGCAATCGAAACTCAAATAGTTGTCACATAATGAACAGAAATCATCCATATTTGTGATTCTTATCTTAAATCACAAAATTACATTTACTGTAGCATCCAATCCAGTAAGTAAGTAATTCATTAAGTCACAAAAAACATGAGGATGGATCCAAGAGTGATTCCATTTAGGAATGTTCCTGGTCAGGTGTGCCGTGGGACCTATTTTAATTGGTCCTACAAATTGCTGTTGAAAACATACGTCTTAACTTGTCAACCTTAAGCCAGCACTAACTAACTACATCATTCACACTGAATGGTGGCAATATTGAGAAAGTCAGAGTACAAATATCTAGGTATCAATGACACGTTTACATTTAAACATCATATTGAATATCTCATCACCAAATTGGGCCAAAACCACATAATCTTGGACAGAAACAGAGCCTCCCTTGCTGTTAGTCTTAGATTGTGATGATGTAGTCTGCAGACATGCTGCTGCTTCCTCTATCAAATCCTTACTTAGTTTATCCTTCAGGGCCCTATAACAGTCACCAGTGTATTCTGTATAACACATTTGGATGGTCCTCTGTGGCACAGAGACGTGATCAACGCCTGTATCTTTTCATCCATGAATCCCTTGTTGGACGTTCACCTCCCAATCTAACGTCTATGCTGGACTGACACACAGGACCCGACCAGACTGAGTACTAACTGTCTGGTGCTTCAACTCCCACAGGAATATTCTGAACTTGGAAAATCGACTGTAATTTTCTGAAACACATTCTCAAGATAGACACTATGGTTTTCACAGAGTGTTGTCCTCTTTTGTTTGGATTTGTTTGATTCTGTATTTCGTGTCATCAATGCAAATAAGGGGAACCTCAATGGTTTTGAAGGCTTAAATAAAGGTTTGAAAGAATGAATGAATGATTGCGTTTGATTGGCTGTGACGCTCGTCAATGGACAAAACACCTTCCGAATTATACTTAAACTGAAATATACTTAAACTCCATAAAGGAAAAGACTGTTTTAATGAGGCAGGCATAATCTTATCAATCAGGTTAGTCCTTGAAGACAGCTAGTAGACTTTCTTTTGTAAAATGACTTGCTATTGTGCCTGCTGGATGTGTAAATTGGTTATTGGTTGCATCGTTTACAGCTTGGTTTGTTGCCACCAAATAGCCAAAAATAATTATAATAATTATAATAATGTTGCTTGTAGCCATGCCACCAGCAGCTTGGAGACTGCTAAAGAGTATGGCCTGTACCTGCTCTCTACGAGGAGTGTCATAAGATAACTACAGTATATCATTCAGTACAAATTGACTTGCTGCCATCATAGAGGTTCAATGGTGTTATTTTGGTTGATCAATATACTGTCAAAAGCTGATTCTTTTGGATCAAAGTTGCCAAAAGCAGAAACATCATTTGGACATTATGAGACGTATAAGACTTATACGGGTCCATTATGATTCTGCTGGCTCATGATTTGGTTGGTTGGGCTTCTGATATAACAATCACTTTAAAAACAGAACACCTAACCGGTTATGGCCGAAGAGGAACCATTATTATGTTTATTTATATACTTAATTATAGTTTTTCTTTTCTCTTTTTACATCCTGAGCACAGAGCCAGTCTAAAGATGTAAACGTTAAGGACAGAAGGAGAAATGTGTCTTATGTCTCAGATGAGCTCAGATATGCTGTAATGATGTGAGGAACATTAGCAGTTCTTAGTCACCTTCTCCTGACAGAGGACAACACAAGGCAAGTCGAGCATGTCAGGTATCTATGGGGCAACACAACAGCTCTGATGTGCATGGCAGCTTTTAGCATTTTAATGAAAGAAGATGTTGTCTTCTTTCATTAAAATGTCAGGCTAACAATTGTAACTGGCAAGAATGTGTCATGGACGTTTCTAAATGTGCTTTGTGTTCACGGCGTTACTTGACACTCATTTGCTATGGAGTATATTCTGACCATTTGGGCTTTCAGGTAATGGTTTGGTATTACTACAAGGTTGTATTGCTTACCTTATGCATACTTGGTGCACAGCAATATTCGCCCTTCATTTAAATAATCAGCAGTCCTCCACATCCTCTATCATTTACATTTTTGGCAACATGTTATAATAACTACACGCTATTTAGCATTAGTAAAGCATGAGTAAACACTTAATTCATAATTTTTTAAAGCATTGTTCCAACATTGACGGGCATCGCCCCCCATCACCATCATATTAATGTTCTTTATCTCTTTGTGTCTATTTCCCTTTTCTGTTGAGAAGATAACTGAGATTTGTGTTACTTTGAGGCACTGCTGGTCTTTCAATGTCATTCATAAATGCTTTATAAAGCAGAGATAGTCTTCACTTTAGATGAGGTCACAGAACATACTTAACTAATACTTAACTAACGAGTAGTAACTACCTGAATTAATCATGAATTGCAGTATTAAAACACGTTTATCAAGCACATGTTAACCATTAGTGCATCATCTATGTCCTTAATAATTGGTTTGCAATATATATGACTTAATTTACAAATGGGGAATCCATCATTTATAAAGTATGAAAACACAATCATGAAACGCATAATAGCCAAGCTTATTAATCAAGAATAAAACATGTATAACTGTGTTTATGAATTGCATACTAATGAGTTACTAATGAGTGTTGGAACAATGATTTACAAATGATGAATTAAGTGTTTACTCATGCTTTACTAATGCTAAATAGTGTGTAGTTATTATAAATCTTTTAGGTGTCACTACTTTAGAAAGAGAGAATAATCTGAAGAGAAAGAATTTCAGCTTTGATTGAATCCATTGAATCTCAAACTAATTACTGCTTACAGTCTGTCTTTTTTCTTTTTGTCCCTTTAGAATAGGATATCAAATTCCCATCTTCGCTGGCTTCTGTATCATGTTCGTCTCTACTATCAGTAAGTTCCAGCCAATATGTCGTAATCCTCAGAACATACGTAGCATCATGCCTGACGTCTCTTGTTTGTGTTTGTGTTGTCTTTTCCATGTGAAGTGTTCGCCTTCTCGTCGAGCTACGCTCTGCTGTTTGTGGCCAGATCGATGCAAGGTGTCGGCTCCTCCTGCTCGTCTGTGGCTGGTAAGGCCTTCTTCTCTCTATTCCTGTGTGATGTACTCGTATTCATTTAAATTAGTGCTGCATTATGGGATGCTTGTAGCCTTAATGTTGCAAGGCAAGATGATCCAATGGAAAGAGTGTAATGTTTGCAGGAGAGGGGCAAGTTGCTTTCTTTGATGCTCCAACAGTATAAAATAGGTCTACTTTAGTGGTTAACAGTAGCATTCCAATGTTCAGCCCAAACGGCACCTACCAGGCTGTTAAAGTCAACGTGAACTTTAGGTTGAGGCAACAAAACAACTTGGTTCAATCTAGTTAATGGAACCTAATCATGGTTTGGGTTCAAATATGTTATGTAATACATGAACGTAGCGTTAATTTGTGGAACAGAGGTAAGTCAACGCTGACTTTCTGTTTCACACAGAACACACACATCGGTCTCCAGGGTGAAAATCCTTGTTTGACACACACACCAACACACTTGCACACAATCTCACAAAAAAACAATGGCATGGAGTTCTCTTGCTTGGTCAGGAATCAAAGAGGGTGGACTACAAATGACACGCGTGTAAATGATATTTACAACCTGGAAGAATTTATTCAGCTATCGGCAAAAAAAGGACATCTGTACGGAACATCATTAATGTACAGAAAATAGTTCCTGTACGTTATTGAAAATAAAAAGGTCTGTGTAAAACATAGTTTGACACAGAAAGCCATTCCCTTTTTAGAAATGAAATGAAAAGTTACAGGATCCGTTTGTTATCTTCTGGCCACGAGCATCACAAAAAACAGAAACATGTAACTTCCGCAACATAAATTGTAGCAACAAAAAGTAGCAATTGCAATACTAACAATTTTCCGTAACACATCATTTCCCACATTTACAATAGTTGTTCTTTGTTTTACGCACTCAGTTAAAACTAATGCACTATACGTCCTGGAGAGGTGTTGATTCAGATCATTTCGGGCGATATAGATGTTCTGTTATTAAGTTTACCCTCATTGATATAAACAGGGTGGACAAAGCAACCGAATATAAATCTCACAACACAAGCATCCTGCTGCTGTTCTTATTCTGGGTTAATCTGTTAAAGTATGTGTCATAGCATCCTCTGGAATTAAACTGATGACATACTGTCACTCTCCCTAGAACTGTCAATATCCGTGATTGATGTTTCATGCGTGAACAACACCACCCTACACTATGTTGTCATACTTTTTGCAAAGGAACTGGCATATTATGCTCAGTCTGCCTGATTGGCGAGCCAATTACCACAGCCGATTAATTAGAAATACCCAGAATGAAAGGTATAGTAAACTCCTTATGATATGCCAGTATAGTGTAACTATTGAGGTTTTGCAAAGATGTTACAATCTAATGCCAACATCCATATTGTTGAATAACAGGCAAAAAGACATCTAAAAACATGTAAACTTAAACTTGTGGTATTGATTTATTCAAGTGGGTCTTTCTTTTATTTATTTTTAAATACGTTTATCTGCTGCCTCCATCCACAGCAGTACATTGCTTTGCTCTTGCTGGTACTCCTGTCTGTTTCTCCAAACTCCATTTACTGTAATACACTGACCATGAAGAAGACCTTGTACAATAACATCCAAATCATCCCTTTATGTGACAAAGACTTCAGCTAAATGCTCATTTTGGCATTACTGGAACGTGTATGTGGGTTGTTTTGAGTTAGAAATGTCATCGTCAATATGACTCCTGTAGGGTTTTCTGCTCTGTATCATAACGGCTGTGTTACATGTATCATAACGGTTGTGTTACATGTATCAGTAACGGCTGTGTTACATGTATCAGTAACGGTTGTGTTACATGTATCAGTAACGGCTGTGTTACATGTATCAGTAACGGTTGTGTTACATGTATCAGTAGCGGTTGTGTTACATGTATCAGTAACGGCTGTGTTACATGTATCAGTAACGGTTGTGTTACATGTATCAGTAACGGCTGTGTTACATGTATCAGTAACGGTTGTGTTACATGTATCAGTAACGGTTGTGTTACATGTATCAGTAACGGCTGTGTTACATGTATCAGTAACGGTTGTGTTACATGAATCAGTAACTGTTGTGTTACATGAATCAGTAACGGCTGTGTTACATGTATCAGTAACGGTTGTGTTACATGAATCAGTAACTGTTGTGTTACATGTATCAGTAACGGTTGTGTTACATGTATCAGTAACGGTTGTGTTACATGTATCAGTAACGGTTGTGTTACATGTATCAGTAACGGCTGTGTTACATGTATCATAACGGCTGTGTTACATGTATCAGTAACGGTTGTGTTACATGTATCAGTAACGGCTGTGTTACATGTATCATAACGGCTGTGTTACATGTATCAGTAACGGCTGTGTTACATGTATCAGTAACGGTTGTGTTACATGTATCAGTAATGGCTGTGTTACATGTATCAGTAACGGTTGTGTTACATGAATCAGTAACGGTTGTGTTACATGAATCAGTAACGGTTGTGTTACATGAATCAGTAACGGCTGTGTTTCATGTATCAGTAACGGCTGTGTTACATGTATCAGTAACGGCTGTGTTACATGAATCAGTAACGGTTGTGTTACATGAATCAGTAACGGTTGTGTTACATGAATCAGTAACGGCTGTGTTTCATGTATCAGTAACGGCTGTGTTACATGTATCATAACGGCTGTGTTACATGTATCAGTAACGGCTGTGTTACATGTATCATAACGGCTGTGTTACATGAATCAGTAACGGTTGTGTTACATGAATCAGTAACGGTTGTGTTACATGAATCAGTAACGGCTGTGTTACATGTATCAGTAATGGTTGTGTTTCATGTATCAGTAACGGCTGTGTTACATGTATCAGTAACGGTTGTGTTACATGAATCAGTAACTATTGTGTTACATGTATCAGTAACGGTTGTGTTACATGAATCAGTAACTGTTGTGTTACATGTATCAGTAACGGCTGTGTTACATGTATCAGTAACGGTTGTGTTACATGAATCAGTAACGGTTGTGTTACATGAATCAGTAACGGTTGTGTTACATGAATCAGTAACGGCTGTGTTTCATGTATCAGTAACGGCTGTGTTACATGTATCATAACGGCTGTGTTACATGTATCAGTAACGGCTGTGTTACATGTATCAGTAACGGCTGTGTTACATGAATCAGTAACGGTTGTGTTACATGAATCAGTAACGGTTGTCTTACATGAATCAGTAACGGTTGTCTTACATGAATCAGTAACGGCTGTGTTACATGTATCAGTAATGGTTGTGTTTCATGTATCAGTAACGGTTGTGTTACATGTATCAGTAACGGTTGTGTTACATGTATCATAACGGCTGTGTTACATGTATCAGTAACGGCTGTGTTACATGTATCAGTAACGGCTGTGTTACATGAATCAGTAACGGCTGTGTTACATGAATCAGTAACGGTTGTGTTACATGAATCAGTAACGGCTGTGTTTCATGTATCAGTAACGGTTGTGTTACATGAATCAGTAACGGTTGTGTTACATGTATCAGTAACGGCTGTGTTACATGTATCAGTAACGGTTGTGTTACATGAATCAGTAACGGTTGTGTTACATGAATCAGTAACGGTTGTGTTACATGAATCAGTAACGGCTGTGTTTCATGTATCAGTAACGGCTGTGTTACATGTATCAGTAACGGTTGTGTTACATGTATCATAACGGCTGTGTTACATGTATCAGTAACGGCTGTGTTACATGTATCAGTAACGGCTGTGTTACATGTATCATAACGGCTGTGTTACATGAATCAGTAACGGTTGTGTTACATGAATCAGTAACGGCTGTGTTACATGTATCAGTAATGGTTGTGTTTCATGTATCAGTAACGGTTGTGTTACATGTATCAGTAACGGTTGTGTTACATGACATGTTCATCTGTGTGTTTCAGGGATGGGAATGCTGGCGAGTGTGTACACAGATGATGAGGAGAGAGGCCGTGCCATCGGGTTCGCCTTAGGAGGTCTGGCATTGGGAGTGCTAAGTATGTACATATGCATATACACAGGGCGACTGTGGCTCAGACAGGTAGAGCAGAATAGCTGGGGATCTGGGGAGCTGGGGAGCTGGGGATCGAACCACCAATAGGTGGTTCGCTCCTCCAGTCGGCATGTCGAAGTGTCCTTGGGCAAAAGACACTGAACCCCAAACTTCTCCGGAAGGCTGTCTGAAGGTGTGTGAGTGTGTGTATCAACTTACATCCTGATGTATGGAAGCCTCGGCCATCCGTGTATGAATGTGTGAGTGAATGATGTCATGTAGTGTAAAGCTGGTGCTGTTTACATGCAAGTCCATTCACCATGTAGATGCAAAAGATTAAACATTGTAGATCAGTGTACTAGTAAAATGTTCGGCGCTTAATGGAACCAAACCCATATTCTTGATAAACAAATGAAGATGTGTTTGAAATACTTTCCATGCAACTATCTCATTTTGAATCAACTCGCAATTTTTTCATGACTAACCTCAAACATTTGCACCGTAAGCTGTCTTCCAGGAGAACAAGTGCCGTTACTGCGGTGATGATAAAGTCTTTCTCTCCACAGTCGGACCCCCTTTCGGCAGTGTGATGTACGAGTTTGTTGGGAAGACCGCTCCTTTCCTCTTTCTGGCGTTCCTGGCTTTGTTTGATGGAGGTATAGTTACATTGTTCTTACATCCAGACCAAAAGTCTTTTGGAATGGTGAAACTATGTAATTGTTGAACATCATTTCATATATTTTTTAAATACTACCGTTAGATATCTTTTAGATATCAAAGGCTCATTACGTTGTCACTGTGTGTCTTCACAGCTCTGCAGCTCGTTATTTTTCAGCCCACCAAGATCGAACCAGAGGTGAGTTTGTTTTCCTTGATAATTAATTTCCTGAACTTTATTTGACTTCAGTACGATAACCTGTACAGCTGCGGAACATTTTAAAGACAATGTTTGTCTTGGATATTAAATACAGGAAGTGTGGGGAGAAACAGAGAATGTGGATGACGTGCACCCATGTACAAGACATTTTACTCATGTCAACTTGACACGAGTGCAAAGTACTTTCCAGCGCCCGACATTAACACAGCGACAATTTAATAGTCAGGATCCAACCTTAAATTCTGCAATTCATTTCAATCAAAAGTTAAAATGACTGTATAAAACCACATAATCTGAATTACAGCAGCAACTGCAATTCTTTTGTCTGAATATAATAACTGTTTATTGCCAAGTACTTACACATAGAAGGAATTTGGCTTGGTGAATGGTGCATAACAATAAACACAAGTATATTATTAAAGTGGCATGTGTATATTATTCTGTTCTTTTGTTCCCCTGGTTTTGTTTGTATATTTTATTTATTTGTTTGTTTTGGTTATTGTAGTATTCATTGCCTATGGTCCTTTTTGTTTACCGATATTTAAGTTATGTCTTCTTTGCTTCTCTGTAGAGCACTTTGTGAACTTTGTTTTTAAAGGTGCTACATAAATAAAGTTATTATTATTATTATTATTATTATTAATAGAGAAAAGAGTTGATGGGTATTATTATCTGTGGCAACCAAGATAACCCAGCCAACTAGAAGGGTATTTGAAAAAAGTATTTAGGAAATGAGCATTAATGAGTGGTAACACAGAGTTATGAGTTTTAATGCAGACTAATGTAAAACATGGAGGAGCCCGTAGATGTCCGCCATGTTTCTGCTTCCCCTTGTTGTTCTTGACATTGTAATGTGTTTGAAAGATGGTTGAAGCAGATACATGTATTATCCATATTGGGGTAATATATGGATAATACATATGAGATGAAAGAACACTTGACAGGCTTCAGTGAACTCGGTAGACACGGGTTTGAACCATAATTAATGACTCATTCTGAAAGAGAGGAGGAATTCTCTGCTGCTTCTTTTCACAATGACACCTGAGGTAATGTATTAGTGGGTAGAACCAAACACATATCCTGGTGGAAGCAAAGACAACAAGAATATCATTTGCGGATTCTGTCACTTTTTCAATATCCTTCATCTCGTGAATTTCTGGAAAGAAAATGCCCAGGGGCCCACTCAGACATTTTAATAAGGTTTCACAGAGACGTGCAGCAATAGTCCTGCTCAGATGTTAACTGTTCAGCCTGATTCTTGTCATTAATAACTAGCATGCTACGGTTGACAGATATTAAAACTGACAGTTAAACTCAATAATTTCTCATCCAGACTTCTGCCATTTTCTTTTGTTTCTGTGTGTTGTGTTGCGGCAGCTCAGTTTCTGTTTTGCTCTAATTTTCCGCATGAGATCACGTGAGAGAGGTCATGTGATCTGGTGCGTAGATCCCTCTTGCGCCAGAATCTTAAAGTAATATAAGTAGTGTGCGATGGGCCATTATTTTCAAATCTTGTAATGTTAGAGATTATAGAGAAGAACATCTGTGAAGACTCTCTAATGTGTGTGATGCAACCTGCTTTGAATAAAATCGGAGATCAGCTTGTTCTGCTTGTATTTAGCAGAACAAGTCATTTTCTGTTCATGTGTAACAGGATTTGGGGATTTAGAGATGTCTGTCTTTGGAATACTGAATGAAATGTATGATCCTGTTATATCATTTATTGTTTTAATTATGTATTCACAGTTTTTGAAATTAGTCCTAAAGGTAGTACTGTCAGCCAGTGTCATATCTCACAGAGGAAAAATAATAATATTGTCATTGGACGGTTTGTGCATCGAATGGCATTATCATATTACAGTAATTATTGATACAAATACTATCAATGAGTATTGCCAACCAATTCCTAGATTAGTTCTCAAAGGTTTTGTTTGACTGCGAGTGTATTGGCAGAGTGCGTGACAAACAAAGGAAGTATTACAATGATTTGAATCTGCTTGGATTAAAGCAGAATCTGCTTCCATGTGAAACCTTTTCTTAAGTCTTGTTAGGTTGAGAGCTACGGCATAAGCATTACTGTATCTCATATAGAATGGTGTTTGTTGTGCCTTTGTCCTTCACAGAGTCAGAAGGGGACCCCGCTGTTGACCCTAATGAAGGATCCATACATTATAATCGCAGCTGGTAAGAACATAATAGCAGCACAGTCGATGTGAGGAAAGCTAATGTCACCCCACTTAGGAGAAGCATCAGTGGGAGATTGTCTATTATAATGGTGCTGGGAAAAGAGCAGGCGACCAGCAGCCATGGGCACTCTATATATCGGCGGGCTGATTCTCGCCTGGCGGCGGCGGGAACAACGGATGTCGACGTGAAGAATCCGGAAGTTCTCTGATCTTCCTTCTGCAGGTTGAAGTGGGGAGTTATCCGCTATCCTCTATTCTTAGGGTTTTCCTAAAAGCAACAACGTTGTTCTGCGTCTCAGCAACCTGAGTCACTTGGACGGAACGGAGTAAAGGTAGCGGCGATCGATAACGTCCCAGTGAGTTCCTGTGGCCCTCGTCCAATGAGGCGCCAGGGATGTGGTTTAAACCAAATCTCTCACATGGCGTGGTGAAACCAGGACTCCTTTGTTTCCGCCACACTGTGAAAAATGAATCTCACCAGTCACATTGTTTATGTGTGGGAGGAAATCTCCTCTTGCAAGTCACGTAACATGTGTGTAATCAGGTGTGAAGGGTTTTGTGTGTGTGAGAGTCGTGCCACTCACCTGCATGGAGTCAGATCAGCCTCAGTATGAATTCATGCACGTACATCTGCCCTACAATCCACCCGGCACTCTCTCTCTCTCTTTGACGCACACGCTCACATCCTAACCGACACACAGACCTCGGCTCGTCCTGGTATCCAGAAAGAGGAGAGACAGCATCCCGCTTTGATCCAGGTTCTCAGGAACGACAAAGGATCAAACTGCTTCCACTTAGGTCTACAAACAAGTGAGAACAGGTTCTCGTCACCTGTCGCTCGCTGTGTCATTTACAGCGGGACAATTCTTGCACTCACTGATAATATTTGTGAAGAAATGTTTTCAATTTGAATGATGAATACTGCAGACTAAGAATTCAAAAGACATTTTTCTGACAATTGCAAGTAACGGCGATTTTATTAGAGTGTTAGATCACCAGAAGGACCAAATCCAACTATTTTAAAGGTGTCTTCTCCAGCTATGACTAGGAACTGTGTGGCTCACAGGTCAGCTAATACAAATGCATGTGGCTGGAAAATTGCATTTGTGTGCGAGTTAGCTTTTCCCATCACGTCAATTACTGTGACAACACAGTAACATAGAGTGCAGGCTGTGTTTGGATGTGCAGGTTGGAGAAGTAACAAATAAGGACAGAGGAACAAAAACAGACTATAATTGACACTGCGTCCACTTATCCTCAATCTTCCTCTCCAGGTGCCATTTGTTTTGGAAATATGGCCATTGCCATGCTGGAGCCAACGCTGCCGATCTGGATGATGGAGACCATGTGTTCCAGGAAATGGCAGCTAGGTATTTACAGAGTCCTCACTCAGAAAATACACACTATGCACCTAAATATTCACAAAACTTTGAGTCCTTAAAAATGCACAGATTTAAGGGGACCCACACAAACTGTGGTCAGTTTTTGTTTACAATGTTGGAAATGTGCAAATTGTATTCAATTATACGTTTGTTAATGAGGTCATAGTTAGAGGTGTTGCACAAGACTAGTGTTATACTGTGGTTTTCATTTTTTGTCCTTACATTTACGTAGGTGAGAGAGGCAGGTGGTGCAGTCCAACAAAACACCACCACTACGACCTCAATGCTAAAACATTTCATTTAATTAACACCTCTATGACGGTGCCAACCAAAACTGAAGATTAAAAGGACCATATAAGTGTTTTGCATTGTTTAACCTCCATTACAAAAGTGTATACTTTACATCACTGGCAACCATTTTGCAAAGCATAGTGCCGAACAGCATCCCGTCATGCGCGTATTTATGTTTACGATACCAGACAGCAGGCCTAGGTAGAAAATGCACGGCCCGCCACTGAGTGCTTTAGAATGTCTGATGTGTTTCCATCCCTTCTAGACAACTGACTTCTATTCATTTTAAAATCAACCTGGAAAACCTAGAAAAAAAATGCCGTGTAAGTAGTCCATCGGTGTGGACATTATTTAACGACCATTTCACAATTTTAAACTTAAGCATTCCAAAATTCCCAGTTGATTTCTTGTTGGAGTGTATGTCAGCTGACAGGAAGTAGACATGGACCCATACTGTTGCCTAGCAATTCCAATGAATCGGTCTATAAATAAATCTACGACTCCAGTAGTGTATAGTTGATTTGTAGTAAATTGGCTAAAACGTCTCGATTGTCAGTTGCATTGTCTTTATGTTTAAGCTGTAGCGTGCGTCGCTAGTCACGTAGCTCATCGGTGACTCGGTAGTTACGTGAGTTGTCAGCACGCTCTTTTCCTCACAAAGTGGTTTTGCTGCCGAAACCCAGTTTGTTTTTAACATCACAAATACGTTTCTAATCGTTGTCCTCTCGTGATGTGGCACAGCTACTGCTAGTTAGTAGAGACCAGGAACTCTGAAGGTTAAGTCAATGGCTGGATTGGAGAGCCGTGTTTCGTACCCCAAAGACTGGAGCAGAGAAGAAACTAAATGGTCAGCAATAAAACAGTAAAGCAGAAATAAATACCGTAAAACGTAGAGTTGACTGAAAGTCAGGCTACAACAATTAAGAAGGATAAAATACCTAAAATACTGGAGGAACTTAAGTTATTTTAAAGCCGGGCTGTACAAGCTTGATGGGACAAGTCCTGTCCCATTTGGTTCCCTAACACTGGCTACTTGCGGCGTCCATGGCTCCACCAACTGTATGACCCACCACCATTGATTCCACTGTCAACCTGACTGCCACTGACTAACAGTACCCTGGAACTCCCAGCTAGCCGATACTACTTCACAAAAACTGTAGTAACTCAAGAGCCTGGGCCAAGGTTCTAGCCTCGGCTATCAACTGCAGCATCTGTCCCATATCTTGGCTTCTTCTGGACCAGGTCCAGTGGGATGTTCAGGCAAACCATCAGCAACATAGCAGGAATAGCACGCCCGTTGTCTATCTGACTTCTTGACCTGGCAATACTTCCTTTTAGTGTGGAAATCCTGCTGATTGGTTCCTCACTGTCATGGCCCCGACTGACGTCAGTCCTAGTGTTCAATCAGGTTCATTGTTCAGAAACAGGGCCCTGAATCTTGGGTTCAAATGTTGTCCAGAGACTTCTTTCTGCCACCAAAATGTTCAAGGGAAGTCTGAGCAGTGTAATATCAAAAATATTTGAAGCACCTTCCAACCCCCCACCCATGTGACAGTAATCCTCAATAGATCCCTTGCGCTGCTGAGAACAGCTACCCTAACAAAACAAGACACAATTATCAAAATGTACTAGAAATATAAAAGAACATACATTTCCACCCTAAGTATCATATTTAACTTTAAAAAAAAGAAGAAGCAAAAACCCATTGGCATTGAGGGTAATTACTCCGTTTCTCTGGTTGCTCTTACATAACTTTTACAAAATCATTTCCAAATTATTTCTCCACATTTTCACCTTAACATAATATACGTCAATGTTTTACTTCGTGGCTTGACGCAGTGCAAAAGTGTCGTTGCTTTATCCTGCTAGATATTTTCTATACCGAGGCTCCCTGCTGCCTCTGCTGTTATTGGTTTGTTCCAGTTGGTTGTATATGAAGTCTAGGTCAGATAAAAAAAGGGTGAGTGGGAAACAGGATATTAGGGTGCCGTGTGCTGGCAGGTGGAAAGCACAAGTCTTCATTACAGACAATGGAAGACGTACAGCAGCTCCGTGATGAGGCCCTGATAGAGATCTGCTTATCTTGGAGAGCCTGCCCACACCTTCATCTCTCTCCTCTGTGTCTGTCTGGGGCCCAGGCGTCGCTTTCTTACCAGCATCCATCTCCTACCTTATTGGAACCTACATCTTCGGCAAGCTGGCGCTCAAGATTGGGAGGTAGGGAGAGAAATAATCCTTATCTATGCTCGGTCTCTCTCTCTCTCTCTCTCTCTCTCTCTCTCTCTGGATGTGATATCTGTTTCCGCTCCTCTAAATGAGTTTTCAGTGTTTTTAGTGTTTGTGAGGCTGGCTTTATTGAGAGCTTGATAACACAGGTTCCACACAGCATGTGTGTATAAGAAAGGGAGAATGTATGAATGGATAGTATGGGAATAGTTTCAAAGACTATGAGATGTAATTATACATATATTGCCTTAATATGGCCATTGCAGTTTATTTATTATACTTTATACATTTATTTTATTTTTTATAGATATATGTTCCATAACATTTTTGCAAATGTTGTATGATGGAGAGTCAGGTTTAAATTACCTAATTGTAATACACTTAACACTTAGCATACATAAGCTAATGTTACAAAAAGCCTTTTCCACATTAAGGACTACATCAGTGAGACAGAGACTATAACCAAGGGGACAAAAGCAAACTGAGGAGATAAACCTTCTGATTTAGACTCATGAGAGTCAGAGTGAGTGTAACTTTAAGCTCAGACTATTGATTCGATAGCGCTGCTCTTGTCCTCTCTCTCTTACAGATGGCTTTGTGCTGTCATTGGAATGACCGTGGTTGGAATCAGTGTGATATGTGTAAGTATGAGGCAGACCATTAGAGTGAATTCACTTTTTACCGATGGGATACTTCAGCACTGGTGGGTCCCTAAAGAGTTTAATGGAGCAGTTTCAAATAACTGAATTCTAAAGAGGATTTGTAGGGTGTGTAATAATAATAATAATAAACATAAATACATTCAGAAATATTTCCTCAGCCAATAGAAACACAACAGTAGATCCCCTAAATGTGGATTTTAAAGTGCTGTAATATGTATTGTCATTGTGTCAACGGTTTATTTTCTCAAAACCAGGTTATGATTTCCATGTACAGAAAGCATTGAGTGGGTTGGAACCAGTGTTTGGACTGAAGTGTAAAAAACTACCAGAATGTTCGAATCATCAACATTTTCTCATTATTTTCCAAATCTTATACCGGCAATGGGAGTCTGAGTTTACAGTGATTATAAAAATCAATGGACGACATGTTCTGATATTTGTCTCTATGTTCTAGGTTCCATTTGCCAAAAACATCTACGGTCTGATTATTCCAAACCTCTGCATGGGCTTTGCTATTGGTAGGTCTGCTGAATGTAAGACTGCGCTGCTCCAGTCTGTCCTCTGAGTGAGTGAGACGTGTATTGTTGTGGTGCGTTACAGGCATGGTGGACTCCTCCATGATGCCCATCATGGCTTACCTGGTGGACCTGCGACACGTGTCTGTCTATGGAAGTGTGTATGCCATTGCTGATGTGGCTTTCTGCCTGGGATTTGCTTTAGGTAAGAAGGATCGGAAAAACCTCAGCAAATATTAATCTACAGGTTATGATACCTCCAACGTGTTTTTATTTTCAATTCTGATGCCATTGTGGTAGCTTATGGTTATTACATGGTTATTATCACGGTCATAGAGAAGAAAAGCATTTTCCAGCCTTGATTTGATAGTTATTCAATTTAAACCAACATACCAAATGTTTTTTGTAACATGTGTTCACCTCTGCATCATATAGTGCAGCGTGGTCGAGGCTCCTAAGCTTCACACGATGGTGCTCTGCATCCTCTAGCTGTGTCCGTTTATGACGTGTCAGGGACGGCGTGTCTACTTGCTATACCAGTGTTTTTCAACCTTCTTTGAGCCGCGGCACATGTGTCTATATGCTAAAGTTACAAAATGTTACATTGTAGCATAATACAGCATATATGGTAGGTCATTATTGCGCTACCTACTGGCATTGAAGAGTATTTCATTTCTAGGACAGACACTATCTTGCAGGCTCAGTCAATGGAAAATTATTTGCAGCAACTAAATAATATTTCTTGGGACCGATTAAGTGAAATTGGATTTTTTCTCACGGCACACTGGTATAGCACAGTGGTTGAAAATCACTTTGTTATACGTTACGTGCATAGTAACTTTTCAAAATGAACGTGCCTTCACAGGAAGTTAGGTTTGTCTTTCCAGGAAGTTGGGTTTGTCTCCACAGGAAGTTAGGTTTGTCTCCACAGGAAGTTGGGTTTGTCTCCACAGGAAGTTGGGTTTGTCTCCACAGGAAGTTAAGTTTGTCTTCACAGGAAGTTGGGTTTGTCTCCACAGGAAGTTGGGTTTGTCTCCACAGGAAGTTGGGTTTGTCTCCACAGGAAGTTGGGTTTGTCTTCCCAGGAAGTTGGGTTTGTCTCCACAGGAAGTTGGGTTTGTCTCCACAGGAAGTTGGGTTTGTCTCCACAGGAAGTTGGTTTTGTCTTCACAGGAAGTTAGGTTTGGGCAACAACACCACTTAGGATGCGCTCCGATCGCCCAGTAGTTCACTCACTCTTTTCCTAAACCTAACTAATTGTTTTGTTGCCTAAACCAAGGGAACGTAGCTTGAGGCTTCGGCGCACTGAGCACGCCGCCCTCAGCCAAACACAACTAAACTAGCGTGTCGTCTGTCCTGACTCGTGCAGGTCCGTCTATCGGAGGAGCCGTAGCCGAGCACATTGGCTTCCCCTGGCTGATGGTCATAATCGGGATAGTGGATATATCCTTTGCTCCTCTCTGCATCTTCCTCAGGAATCCACCGGGACAAGAAGAGAAAATTGTAAGATTCAAAACACACTTAAAAACAGCCAATCAAATCCTACATAAACACAGGTCAACAAATATCATTATTATAATGTTCTAGTTTGGATGCATTGGTAGTTGTTGGATAGATAATAAGTTGTACGAGTCCCGAGACTATTTGTTCTTGCATTTCCTTTTAAGTCTCTATGCCGTTGCTCTGACGTGCAGCTCTATAACAAACCTCAAGCAGCTGCATCAACTATCCCAAAGTCCTTCTGCAGACAGTGAATGGAACACACATCAAATGACAAAGCTTTAACGTGCCAAATTAAAACTATCAAAAAAAGAACCGACACAGATCATGTCAACGTCTGAGGTAGGACATGGGAATTCACCAACATGTCCAATCTTTTATTAACAGTTTATTGTATAAGCTATGTTGCTAGATATTGCATTATTAGGATAGGATAGGATATATACTTTATTTATCCCCAAGGGGACATTTGGTTGTGGCAGCAGCAATCAGAGTTATATATAAGACATTTAGGAAAATTAAATAATAAAAGTGCAAAAATGCAAAGTATATGAAGTGTGTAAATAAATATAGTATATACATATGTCGTAACTGCACAGTGGCTAAAATGTAGAATTCAGAAAACAAAAGAAGAGACTCCTCACAGCTCAACAAGCATTTAAAAAGAAAAAGAAAGGAAAAAGGATAAAAAAACTATATCAACATTGTCAATCATGAAACACAGAATGCTTATTTTTTTCAAAGCAGATGACAATTACATTTACCAACACCGTCACTAGACAATAATATCCATATTGATTCTGAAAAGCCTTCAATGGAATTATTTGGGAAATTTGTTCTTTCAACAATATCCTCAATATAGTCAAATGTAAGTTTGTGTTCATTTAGCTCCTTTGACACTGTTTCTGCTAAAAAAGAAGATGTATAACCCTTTTACTATGAATACTGAGTTAAAACCCTGTTGGAGCTCCTGAGTAATGAAAGAGAACTAAGCTTCCATCAGGTGAACATGTGTAACGTATAGCAATGCTGTTAGAAAGGACTTGCCAATGTGTCTGATATGATGAATGCATTTTGACGTTTCTATTTAAGGCTTAACAGAAACACAGACTCTCATGTTTACAGCCTTTAAAGATTGGAGAACAGTGAATGGCCATCATTGGACAGCAGTTGCCTGCATGCACACGTCCGTCCTGCATGTTGTGCCTGAACCCTCCTGCTGCAGCTCCATCCCTCTGGCTTCTCTCAGTGTGTTTGTCTCCATGCAGCATCTGCTATCATCATCACCTCTATCATCATCACCTCTCGCCTCCATTACCTTCTGTTTGTATTCACCGCCTCGTATTATCATATCTGCCATTTCCCTCCATCAGTCTTTGCCTCCTTTCACTCAATCACAGACAGATTGGCAGGATTCTGACCTTATAAAGTGGAATTGGGCATCAAAATAAAATTTTACAAAATAGTCAAATACAATTTTAACATTGAAAGTAAAAAAACTAAACAGGGCAAAGCCAAAGATGTGTCTTGTGCCACTGCATCAGATGTGAAAGAGCATATTCTAAGCATAAAGCTGTGTAAAATGTGTTTATTATTCTGTAAATTACTCTGATGATATAGATTTTTGGAGAAAATTTTGAAAATCACAATATGTATATATAATATGTGGGCTCTGTTTTGTTATTAGAACAAAGGCTGTTCGTATTGTACTGAAATGATTATTGTTCTAGTTAAACTAAGACTAAAACAGTCTTAGCTTGGAGAGTGTAGAGAGACTAGGAGCGTTCTGACTCTATTTTTATTTACATTTTAAAATGAAGTTTCATAGTTTGAGCACATGGACATAACTAGTTATGTGGAAGGTTGATGGATATCATTAGTGACCAAATGTTTTTGATTGTGGGAAGTATACAACAAAATATTTGTCAGCGCCAAACAATACACTTATAATAAATGTAATGTGTAAATGTGTAAATAAGTTGAAACAGGCAGAAATGGCAAAATATTGGTCTCTGGCCATGGGCCCCATTAAAAGATGATGATGCATTATGTAGATGTAATTTGTTTAATGTCAGGATGAAACAAACGTTGAAGAGGCAGAAATGGTAAAAAATAATAATAATAATAATAATAATAATAATAATGTCCCAAGAGGTTAAAATCGAGATTATTTCAGTAAATTTTGTTGACATCTAGGGTTTTAAATTAGTGTGTACAATGTATTAGAAAAATGCTATGCGAGAAGTTGTCAAAGTGAGGAGTTTTCCAATTTTACACATGGGGGCTTTAAACCTTTTAAAAACCCACCTATGTTTAGGCCTCTGCTCGAAAATGTCATACCCACACTAAAAAAGGTGCATCTCTGCAACCACTAGGGCTGTTTGAATAATGCTGGTGTTACAATAAAAGAGTATAATGAGTTGTGTGATCAGATGTGTAAATATCAGTCTATATGTTACTGGTTATGAGTAAATGAAGAAGTGAATTATACAGTTGTTATAGCAATATCTATAGACCCCCTAGGGGATATGGTTTTTAATGGCTCAAAACATAACTGCAGGAAATGTATCATTTCAACATGACTTCAAATGACCCTGAAAGAACCTCGTCACAGATAGAATGATTATATCAGTATCTACATAACTTGACTTCAAACACAGAACCGTGCGTAGTTCTGTGTTTCACTAAGTAACTAAATGTATTTTAATCTAAGGACTTTGACACATGGCAGAAACAACACTTTCCTCCACTTGACTTGTCCTTTCAGGCCATTTTGATGGACACCAACTGTTCCATGAAGACACGGTCCTACTCCACACAGGGGACCTACTACCAGGGTGAGAACATGGATCCAGAGTATGACGATTATGATTAACAGGACACCAGCCACGCAGGTTAACCCTTCAGAGGATCTATTTTGTTGTACAAAAAAGGAACACAGAAGAAAAAAAACAGTAATTTAACAAAACAGCCAAGATATTTCCATGTGAATGTCCCGCATTCTGTCTTCACTGTTCTTTGTCTCTTAGAAGTTGTACTGGAGCGAACCAAAGTTGTTCTTGATCTGTGGTTGCAAGCGCATTGTGTGAGAGATATTTTTTTAGCCGACAGCCTTATTCAGTAGAGAGACGTGTCAAAAAGCACTTTTTAGGTAGTAGAAGGGTGCTGAGCAACAAGTACGCTTTGCTGGTTTATTTTGGATACAAATCTTTCTTAATTTATGTGTCAGCTATTAAAAGTCTCCTTTTTATTTACTGTACGTCCATGATACTGTCTAGAACATTATGAACAGACCTTGTGCAAGTTGGTATTATATTGGGTAATTGTGTGGTATGTCCAGAAACAGTTTTTTTGTTTAAAGTCCGAGAAGACTTGTTGGTCCGATCTATGATCCTTGTTTGCATTGATGTCGCTACAAAAGTACGAACTTAGGACTCAAGTCAACTAATATGAGCTGCTTGAGAAAAGGATGAGGAAAGATGTCCTCCTCAGAACAGAACCTACAGAACCTTGCATTGTGGCAACTTTGGTTAAAAAGATCACTTAAAGTTGCTGTCCGTAATGTTTTTATTTAATAAATCATTAATACTGTAAATTCTCAAATAGTGGCCTTTATTTACCTCAGTGGCAGGGAGAACCAGGCTTTCATTAGAGACATCAAAGTAATGTCAGAAATACTCTTTGTATGCAAAACCTTCTCACTCCCAACTCGTCAAAGACCGGTTCCTGATCGGTGGCCCGACATTCCTCCCCGACTCTAGGAACCATCTCGTGTTCGTTATGGACGGTAAGCGAGGACGCGCACGGTGTCCTTTTCAATTAAACGTGTTGACAGGAAACATGCGGTTTACCTTGGTTACTTCTCGTTGATCCGGACATCTAAACGGAGTCCTGGATCCCGAGGCGTAACGGGGGCCGGCACTGAGGGCCACTGACCGAGCCGCGGTATTTGACGAGTGAGAACCGGTTGTGATATTCACTCAATGATTCTAGTCTCATCGATTCCATTTTGACATTTTCTGAATTGATATTAAGAGAAAGAAAGTCAACGCTTTCGGCAGAGTTGACACAACGTCATCTAGCCTTCCCTTTCCATTGACAGATTTAAATTGAAAAATTGGAAGACTGTAATGATTTGGTCAAAGTATTAGTATTAGTATTTTTAACACTAGCCACACCCACAGCTTAGATAAAGCCATTGTTTGAATTAAGAAATAGATAGAAGCCATATGCCCTGTATCTTTGAAAAGTATAAAAACATAACAGCAACAAGCATCACACCATGTTCATGCTTTCACAATTTAGTATTACGGCATGGACCTTATCACAACTAATAAAGTCTGGCTGATAAAAAGTGACACACAGTCTTACACAGTTTCTCAACCTGTGCGGTAGGCCTGTCATTGCTAGTTGTGCTTGTATTTCAATCATGTACCACTCCCTAGACAGACATGCATCCAACACGGTCTCTTAGCTGTCTGCAAAGCTGCTCTCGTTATGGAGAAATTCATATTACGGAAGAGTAGATGGTGCATCACAGTTAATATGATAGCCTTTCTGTTTGGGACTCTCCAGCTCTCCATCCCCTCATTTGTCACCTCAAGACCGTTCGCTAATTGTTCAAAGAAGCTTAAGTGTCAAAGCATTTGTGGTTTTAATTACTGCTGCCGATGCGCTGGAATCTGTAGATTCAAACTCTGGGCCGCACATTAATCAGTGATCTGGCCATCTGCATGCAGACAATGCCAAAACAAAGATGAATACAGTGATAGATGCTAACAATAGACCCTTTTCCTTTTTGACAAAGTATAGGATGTGTTTATAATGTTTACAATGACTGCATTACATTCAGATCACCCAGATCCAGGGTCTCTGTATGGTGCATAGCTTCCTTGGACACTTTGTGGAACTGAGGGTAGAAAGACATACATTTAGAAAGCAGAGAGACAACCATTCTTGGGAAGACTCTTCACAATGTGCGGTCCAGCCAGCGAGCAGAGACGAGCAGGTAGTTCAGACCTGGAAGGGGTACAAAGTCCCAGATGAATCAAATATATTTTTATTGGAAGTAAGTACAATTTGCAGCACTCTGATCAGATGCAGCTTCTGCACTGATTTGTATTAAAATAGCCACAAGCTAACTCTACTTTCTCTTCACGCCTGCACAGTGTAATAGTTCAGGCTCGACCAGTCACAGACAGCAGGAAGAGAGCGCGTTTGGTGGTGGTTGTGTTTGGTGTTTGGGCTGCAGGTGAGAGCAGGGCTGAGGAGGACCAGGAGCAGAGCCTGGAGGCAGGCAGCCTGAAGCACACGGAAACACACTGACAACAGGACGAGTGAATCTAAACGGCTGGAACGGGACTGACGGCTCGAGCAGAGTCTTTGATTGGATTTCGACCAGATTTTTATGGCAGGGCTAATTATGATGATGACAGCTTGTAGTCTGAGTCTGTACACCTGTCTCCACTCCTGCAAATGAACACACACACACACACAAGAAAGAGAGAGACACACACACACACTTCCAGATGGCAGCAGGCTGTGGCTGGTTGTGTTTTGTCTTTTAATATCCTTTGGGCTCTGCACAGGCACCTCTTATCACTGATGCTCAGTGGATACAATGATGTTTTGGGCGGTTTTAATCACCAGATTCCCAGGAACCTAAAGCCGCTAACTTGCCCCACCTCAGCTCCATTAATGTAGACAGATGTGTGTGTCTTCACCTCCTTTTTTCTAGAGCCAGCTCCGTGGTTTTACTGACGCTGAGCAGCAGGTTGCTCTCTGAGCACCGCTCTGCTAGGTGGATGATTTGCTCTCTGCACGAAGTCTCATCGTTTGTAATCCGGTCGATGACGGTTTGGGGCAGCAGGCGAGGGTGGACCGAGTGAACAGGAGGGGGCTGAGCACAGAGCCCTGGGGGACGCCGCTGTTCAACACTAGAGTGGAGGAGGTGTGGCTGCCAATCCCAACTGCCTGGGGTCTGTTTGTGAGATGGTCTAATAACCAGTTGCAGAGTGAGAGGCTCAAGCACAGAGTGCTAAGTTTACCACTTCATCAGTTTCATGGGGGAGATTGTGTTGAGCTGAAATCAACAAACACATTCTGATTAGGTGTTTTCCAGATGGAGAGCAGTGGCGACAGCATGTCGTGGATCTGCTGGCTCTGTATGCAAACTGGTGCGGGTCCAGGCTGGCTGGGATGTTGATTTTGATGTTCTGGTTTCTCAAAGCACTTCATCAGAATGGGGGCGGGCCATTCAGACTGCACACTGAGGACCTTTTAGGTACAGGGACAATGGTGGTCTTGAAGCTGGTGGGAACGCTCTCCCGTGACAGCGATCTGATGGTCAGTGCTGTGGAGGTCTCTCCAGTCTGCTGACACCTCAGCTTTGTTTATTTGTATGCCTCCTCGTCACCTGACAGCAGTGGAAGCAGCAGTAAGCCACATTTTGATTGACAGCTCGACGGATCTACCCACGGGCGGCTGCGTGGGGGAGGTGTCGGCGTTTCTTGGCAACGTTGTCACTTCCTGTGTGTTCCTGCCCCGAGCCGTCATTAATGTTATTACTGACTTGTTTCCTCGGCTATGACTCGTCCAAATGTCAGCTGTGGAAAAGGTTCACCGCCTCGCGTGCAACGCGTTTTCTAGTGTATTTATTGAGGCGGTTCTGCTCGGCCCGTATATACTGTATTCCATTAACACTGACTTTCACCAACATGCATTAAAGGAACAGTTTGACGGTTATTTGCTTTCGTGCCAAGAGTTAGAAGAAAAGATGAATACACTATTCTTTTATTGTTCATGTTCAATATTCTGACATTTACAAATCCTACTAATAAAAAGTCTCAAACACTGTCAAGACCCTGAGATCTAGTCCTCTGATCCCTCTAATAATCAACCTAATTGTTGGTCATTTCAAAATGTCACACTGGAATCATTCATATTACGTTTTTTCTTAGACAATCATGAACATTTGTCCGAAAATGATTTTCCTGATGACACTGACCTGAGACCTGATGTTTACTAAAATGCCAATATCCGCCTTATAGTTGGGTTTAACACAGCTGATGCCACTGGTTGCCTCTTATCCTCAGAGATTAAACATGTCGAAGGCCAGAGGTGTTGATCATGTGCTTCGGTCACATACTCACTTTTCTACTATGAATTTGGGAAATAAATCACAATGTTCAGGAACCATGTTCTCTGTTAACACCACCGACACAGTAGGTAGACTAGTCGAAGGACATAAAAAGGCAGTGTGTCAATCAGCATCTATTTCTGAAGTATTGACATATGTGTTTATCATGCCTTAAATTGTTGTTGCAGTTATTGTACAATCATTAATGAAACTGACAATGAAGTGCTAACATCTCAATGGACAGCAAAAGGGTATTCAGTGTTCCTGCTTTGAAGTGTCTTTAAATAATCTCAGTGGTTTAACCTCAGTGGACCGAGCCAACAACCTTTAGAACATTAGCCTGAACATAAAAGACACAACAGGAAGCAGCGGCTTCAACGCTGCACTGGTAAAGCATTGTGGGAGCTGTAGTTCTTTCTTTGGGGTTTTCAGAATAAGGCCCAGGAACACATTTCACTTTTCTAGAGAGACTAATGGACCTGGCTCTGTCGTTTAATCATCGTTTTGTTGTCAATACCAATTGCATACATTTCTTATTTTTTAGGATAATTGTTATCAAATTATTATTAACAATCATTCCACCAACAAGGTGCCCTAGTTGTTTTGCTAGCTAGATAAGGCCTTAAAATGGTGTATTTGGCTCCGCCCCCTGAGATTATTTCCCCCTGATTCCAAATATTTGGAAAATTCTACTCTACAAACTGATATATATTTTAAAGAAGAGTCCTGATATGTATTTAATGTTTATAATATAATAATGTTTCACAATGTTTGGTCACATGTATTTTTTTATTTCCTCATAAACTTGCTGGTGGGTTGTGAAAACTGCTTGAATGTGTTGGTAAAATGACATCATGGTTATAAAAACACCAGCTGGAGCGGTGCATCCATGAATGTGGAACAGACTCACTGGTCTGAGCTGGACTCACACGCCATCCTCCCATCAACGCTGAGTCTTGTGTGGATGTTCACATGGTGTGTATTAACCAACATCTATTGCAAATAGTCACAAACAAATGTGTGCACATGTCAGTATGTGAGCTTTCCTACATGTATGTCATTGGCTGGATATTGTCCTTTTTCTCTTTTTTACATGTGGGAAGCCTATATCCTCTATTAAATGTGGTATACTTAAAAAAAAAAGCAGTTTTCTCCTCAAAAATGACATGAAATGAAAGATTATAGACGGGTGGATTTTCAGCACCGTTGCGTCTTGGTGCATTTAAAACAGAGCATTCATTTCCCTTTTGGTGTTACTCTAAATGCTTTTTCCCGTTATTGACATGACTCCTGATAGGAGTAACATGTAAATATCAAAATGCTAATAACACGCATGCTCTTCAGTTTGGTAACAGAAATGCTGATGTTGATGGCCGGTGGTGGGAGACGGCAGAATGAGTTTCCATGATGGGAAAATGTGAGCGCACACACTGTAATTAGCCTGTCCATCTCAACACTGGCCTTCAATTACTTTGCAGACGCTCACGCTACACCTTCCCTCTGCTCCCTCTGCTCCCTCGTCACGAAGAACCCAAACAACTGCGGTTCTTACAAAATGTCTTCGTATCAGATCGACAGCTATGAAGGGAAATACCAAGTATTTCTGATGCGATGTACTCAAATATGGAAAGAAAAAGCAAGTCAGTCTCCTCAGCTTCCTCTGTAGGAGTGCACACAGGAACATCCTCTTCAAGTGGAGTTATCAGTAAATGGACTGCAGGTACAGAGACACATCAAGGAGATGCTGATGGATCCTCCAATGTGCCGAGTGACATTTGTAAAATGAAATGTCATTGACAATCAAATATACGGACACCATGGTAAACAAAGATTAGAAGTTCACAAAAGGCTGTTAAGCGTTAATCTCCATCCTAATTTCACACTCGACTCATTCTGAAAGGTCATAGCTGGAGATTTAATAGTGCAGTTCAGTCTGAACACCTGGTAACGCTTTGTTGGTTTTGGTAAGAACAATATAGCTTCATTCATTAAACATGTGCTTTTTAGATACAACAAAAAATGTTGTGTTGCTCGATGTTGTCGTCTGCCAAATGCAACACACAACCACTTTTGCCCCAATTACACAAACAGAAAAAATACAAATTCAGATGAATGTTTGAATGCAGACTGAGGTTGTACATTATTCATACCAGTAAGCGTACATGTAAGTTACAGGACAGGGCTCAACTGAGGAACCGGTCCACGTGGGATTACCGTAAAAGCCGGGTTACAAGCCGTTACTACCGTCGGTGGGTGTCCCCGCTGCTGCTAGCTCCCCGCTGCTAGCTAGCTAGCTAGCGCTGCTGCTAGCTCCTTGTTGCTGCTGCTAGCTCCCCGTGTCCCCTCTGCCGAGTCGGGCGTCGAGCCGGAGCTGGTCCCGCTACCTTCGGTGGTTGTCGGGGAACTAGCGAGAGCTAGCAGAAGTTAGCAGGGAACTAGCAGCAGCGCTAGCTGGCTACAGCGGGGAACTAGCAGGGACACTGACCGAATGTAGTAGCGGCTTTTAACCCGACTTTTACGGTACATCCTGTACACACAGCATCAGCTCATTTTAAGTGAACACATTGGTTTGCCCTCCTTGTGTGTTGGTTTGATGTAAATAAAGTTCTAACTTAGATTCAGTTGCTGTCGAGTGTTGAAAGATGTCATGAAGGCTCAGTCTCGTGTCGGTTATGGCGGCTGAGCTGCTTCTTGCTTACATTTGGATCCCGGACTGTGTGAGCAGATCAAACCACAAAGCAGAGTGATGGGAATTCTTTTGAGCTTGTTTATTTAGGTTATGGACAATAAAGCTTCATCACATGAGCCTTTTGAAAACTGTGTGCCACATCCCTCACATACACAACGAGACACAAACACAGTCTCGACCTACTGAACGCCGTGGTGGGCCGTCCTATCGGAAGTGCAGTTTCAAAGGTTAGGGTTGGAGGGGCATTTCATGATGAGATCTGTGGGACATTGAAACAGATGCAGCAGGAAAAGCAGCGCCTCTCGGGCCTGAGGACGTCCCCTCGGGTTCCACTACCGGACAGATGGGCACACACTACATGTGTTTAAAGAAAAAGGAAGAGAAGTCACAGACGTGGGGGATTCATTCCTGATTATCAGCTTAATTTCCTACAAAAATATTGCACAAAAATCTGGATATACAGGGACAGAGAGAGATTGACAAGTATAGCAGCCAGCAAGCCAATAACCACATGGGCAACATGTCTCTTACGTAGAAAATAACAGGAAATGTGCGTTTGCTTCTTCGGAGTCTTAGGGATTACTTCTCTTGTTGCGTTAGCGTGGACAAGTCCATGTGGAGTCTCGTTACACCGAAGGAAAAATCTACCCACCGATGTCTCACGAAACCAGTAGTCCTAGCCATAATGCGTAGCTTCATAACTCCCGGTACTGGAACCAGGCCGAGGAACCCCGTCTATCGGGCTGAGAGGAAACAAGATAATACTGCCAAAAATTAATGTGCAGTATGCTTCAAACGAGAGAGAGAGAGAGATATATCTCTCAGGGGGCGGAGCCAAATACACAACATATATACATATCGTTTGAAGCCTTAACTTTTCCAAAAATGCCTTTTCTATAACCCAAGTTATATAACGAAAAGAGCAGCCCCGTATTAAATTTGAATGAGGCTGGGTCATTGAATCCAATAGTTGAAACTGGCTCAACTTTTGCATCAATGCAATGCAGCCTCATCTGGCAAGTCATGGTCAATCAAACCTTTCATCATCATCATCATCATAAAGAAAAGAAAAAAAACGACATCACCTCCAAATTGATTTTAAACATGTTCAGTGGTACAGGGTAGATTTTTCCTCAGATATGTAAGAGTAAGATATTCCCTCCTCACAAACGAGTGTTCCCATTTGCTCTCTGAGGGTGTAACAGATAGATAGACAGCATAGCAGGTTGGAGCTGCAGCTGGCCATGATAGAAACACTAACGGGCTACATTAATTCTTGATGTTTAGCAAGGAACTGGGAGAAGGCAGTGCCCAACAACTGTATACACACACACACAACACAGACAGGGCTGAACATACATTCATCTGGGCATGAAAACAACTCATGAAGGCAAATCATCTGCACTAAATTACATCATAGCTTCTTGAAGCATGAAAATCTGCTTCATACAAATACACACACGCACTAAACCAATTAAATAAATGTTCAGAAATTAATCAAAAAAGTCAATTATGTATTAAATATGTATTTCACACATTGCCCCTATGAAAATTGTGATCAGTTATCAATGTGCCATAGTTGAGCTTTAGTTGGTGGGGTTCTGAACTAAAATGTGACTTAGCGAGACATAAAAGAAATGGTTAAGAAATGGATTAATTATAACAGGACAATTGCCCTCTCCTCGGGAAAATAAACAATATGTGTAACATGTAAAACACGTTTGGCCTCACCAATACGAACAAATACACCAAAAGAAAGAGGCAAACTATATATAAGACTCACTCCACTAATGATTACGCAGCTGCTGAAATCCAAAAGAGGTTAGTGAGCAGGGAGAATCCAAATATATTACTGTATAAAAAAGGCTCAAAACAAAAGATATGTAAGACAGCTTGCTTAATAAAACACAATGACACGTCTAAACCTGCTTTTCCCTGGTAGTATTCACACGGTTATCCACTCAAATATGTCACCTTTATGCCGGCTCATTACTCTCAGGAAACAAATATCAAACAATTATTTTCCGTCCCCAAAAGTTAAGATGACTACAGAAATGTGTACATGTTTCATGTCAAAGCAGTTACGACTCGCTTACGACGTTTTGAAGCCGCAGATTAACCAAACTGGAGGACACACATGCAGCTCTACTGAGGGCAGATAATAGTGTAACTCACAAGCTTCCCTTCAAAAACCAAGAGCATGGAAACGGCATCACATTGTGCAAATCAAAACATCGATAACATGAATCCTTAGGGAGGGAAGTCCTTTTACCCGGCCTGTCTTTTTTCACGAGAAAATAAAAAATGTGAATACGCAATATTTCAAAATGCACTGCTGAAATTTCCCTAAATCTCCATAAACAAACATTTCATTTGGAGGCACGAGCTCCTCTTCCTTCTCCCTTCTTGTCTCTTTAGTGGAGCGCCTCCACACAGATCTGCTCCTCCGTAATGTCATCCAGCAGTTGCGCCTCCACCGGGCTGCATATGTCACTGTCATAGACCTCCGACCCCAGCAGGGCCTCTTCCTCCGAGCCTTCTCCTTTGGCTTTGAAGCCCTGCTGCTCTAAAGGAGAGGTGCTCTCCACTGACTCCAGGTCCTCGATGCCCGCTCGGTAGTGGATCATCAGCAGGGTGAGGGCCTGGAGTCGCTCCCCAGACTTGGCCAGGGCAGTACTAATCAGGGCCTTGCGCCGGACATCTGTGGCCTCCCTCTCCTCCAGCAGCAGGGCGTTATTGTGCTCCAGCTCCTGGTCGATTTCCTGCTGCAGCTTGTCCAGCATCAGCTCCAGCTTCTGAGAGCGCTCATCTGTGGGCAGCCCCCGGTACAGGTCGCGGCCGATCTCCTTCACAGCGATGAACACGCTGTCGTCTAACCCGCCTTCCCTCCGTACTAGTTTACTGCTGCCAACGTGGTGCTTTGAGGGGCTGGCGCCGCTCGTGTAGGTCTCAGTGTCGCTGCTCTCATTGTCTGAAGTGTTGGGCGTTTGCTTGGGCGAGGGCTCCACCGCTCCGGGCCCCACGTCAGCCACCTGCTCAAGCAGCCGAGTCTTGGGCACCTGGCGGAGGTTGAGCAGGCGGGAGCTGGTGTTGATGATGTGACGCGTGAGGCCGGTGGTGGCCCGGTTGATGGTGGATTTGGCTTCAGGGTCAGCGCCACGACGTTCAGTTGCTGCCACACAGAAGGGGTTTTCGGCGAGACACTTGTCCTGGCATTTCTTGTGGCAAACGTAGGCGCAGGTCATACACTGAGAGGCTGCCTTGGTCCAGACCTTCTTCTTGCAGTATTCACACCACGTGGGGTTCTGGAACTGGGTGTCCTGGAAGTTGTGACGAAGCTCCACCAACTGCATGGCGCTGAAGGCCAAGTCATCCCGCTGTGCAGTGGGGATGTGCTCCCTCTCCCTTAGGTCCTCGTCATGGAGACTGCCCTCGCGCTCCCTTTCTGCCAGCCCTCCTGGACACTCAAAGTCACCCTCAGCTACGTAACAGAAGTTCAGCGTAACGTCTCCGTAACACAGCTTCTCGTTGAAGCCCTTGTGGTTGCTAAGGCTGCGTAGCGCAGTGCGACTGACATTAGCTCTGGGCTCTGGAGGCCCCAACCTAAAGGTGCTCTGGTACTCAGCTGACGACGTGGCCATACATTCCAGGGCTATATGCTCCAGCTGGAGGCTGACGTGACCCAGGCACAACAAACTGCCCAGCTTAAAGGGATCTTTGCACCACAGAGCTACGTTAAGGTACTTATGGTTGCCCTCCGCCTCAAACAGGACCGAGGCCTTGGGCCAGCGTGCCGTCTGGTTACGAAACATGGTTTCTGGGGATTCCCAGAGGGAATGGTCCTCTAGACTTTCCCGCGTACTGCAGGAGCTGTCTGATGTTTTGTCCTTTGCCGGATCAGCTTTGTTGCTGCTGGCCACAGTGGAAGGGACCGGCGGCTCCTCACTGGACTCTGCAGGCCTAGTAGACTGCTTTGCCTCAGCCGATTTGACACACGTCTTCTCAGTGCCGATCTTATCTTCATTGGCTCCAGTGAGAGGAGCTTTTTCTGGAGCTTTTTCAGTAGTGCTGATGGTGTTCGTCGTGGTAGAAACAACAGGGACATTGGTAGTTGTAAAAGAATCAATACCTTCCAAAAGACTGGTTTCAGAGGAGGCGGATGTCAACCTTATCTGAGGCCTTGGTGGCACTGGGGGGCGAGAAGGAGGAGGTGGGGGAGGGACAGTGGGGCGTTGCAGACCCTCCATATGTTCACTATGGGTTTTATGGGGTGAGGGCTTTGGTGATTCTTTGGGCTGGGGCTTTAGTGGTGACTGGAGACCCACCAGGTTCAACTTGCGGTTAAGGATAGGTGATATGGAACCAAGGGGCTTAGAGGCCAGGTTGGCCACAGTCCTTTTGGGGCTTTGGTTTACAGTAAGTAAGTAATCCTCCTTTGTATCACTATTACTTGTGGTGCTGCTGTTAGGGCCACCCGTCTGGCTAAGTTTGGGGTCTACAATCAATTCTTCAAACTCAGAGTCCATGTCTTTGTGGTCGGATATGTCAGAAAGGTTAGTGATGGGGGCCGGGTCTTCCTCAAAACCCGCTGGCTGCGAAATAAAACCAGTTTCCTCCAGCTGCCCAAACCCCTCCTGAAGAGTCCCGAGGCTTCCAAAAGAGGAGGTAGTCTGGTGACGAACAGGTCTCTCGTAAAGTACCACCACCCTGTCTCCAGCCTGCTTCAACAGTTTGGGCACTTGAACCGAGGATGTTACCTTGACACCTGTCAAATGATCAAGAACAGGGGGGAAAAGTTTTCCGTCAGTAGTGTGAAGAACTGAGATTTTTGAAAACGTTCTGCTGACTAACAATTATCAAACCTCCAATGTCGATGAGACGATCCCCCCTCTGCAGGTCTGCCAAGGCCGCAGGAGAGTTGGGCGTCACCGTCTCAATGCTAACATGCACCGCATCGCCCTCGCTGGCAGGAACGTGCCGGAACGTCATCCCGACGCTGCCACACGGCCCCTTGATAACCTCCGTCTGATGATACACGAAACAAGAGAACAGTTACAATGAAGACCGGCATTGACTTAGAGGTCATAGGCCATGTTCATAACTTATCTACCTGACGGAATTATACAATTGTGGTGTGCAGGAACATGAATCATGTATCATCAAGAGGAGGTTAACACTCCCCTTTTCAGTACAAAGCAGCACTCATTTATCCTAATGTTTAATATTTATGGTTTCTTATAGATATTAAAAACTGGAGGAGATTTGGTGAATGGTAAATTTGTATATCGCTTTTCCGACCACTTAAAGTGCTGTACACAACATAATACATTTTATTTATATAGGGCTTTTCAAAATTCTCAAAAGACACTTTATAAACATTAAAATCATCATAGAAGAGCTATACAATAAAAACATAGAACACACATTAAAAGCAGTTCTGAAAAGGTGGGTTTTGAATATAGAAAGGTCAGTGCATGTCATCATTCACATAGAGTCAGGGCCATAAGTATTTGGACTTTGAGACACTTTTTCATATTTTCCTCTTTACACAACTTTACACAGATTTGAGATGAAGCAGTCAATATGTGATTAAAAGTGTAGACTTTTACCTTTAATTCAATGGATATAACAAAACTATCGCATTAACCATTTTGGAATTACAACCATTTTTACACAGTCCCCCACATTTTCAGAGGCACAGAAGTAATTGGACAATTGTCTTACAAATATTTTTTGGGCCAGGTGAGGCCTGTTCCCTTGTTATTGCATGACAAATTAAGCAGATAAAAAGGTCTGGAGATGATTCAACATGGGTTTGCATTTGGTAGCTGGTCCAGGGAACTCTCAGCATGGGGACCAAGGAGGTGTCAATGCAAGTGAAGGAGGCCATTAAAAGGCTGACAGACTACACAAACCTATCAGGCAGATAGCAGAAACAGTCCTAAAAAGAAGGAATGTACTGGCAAGCTAAATCAGATTCAGCCAAATGCTGCAGAACTGATTGGACGGCGCTTCTCAGTGCAGAAGTATAATGACCCAAATCATAGTGTGAAAACAGCCCAAGAGCTTCTCAAGGCAAATAAATTGAATATTCTTCAATGGCCAAGTCAGTCACCTGATCTCAACCCAAGTGAGCTTTTCATTTCCTTCAGATAAAAGTGAAGCTGTGTACAAATGGCTGGAATTCCTAAACAGTTAATGCCATATTTGTGTTGTATCCAATGAATTAAAGCAGAAAGTCTACACTTCAACCACATATTGCCTGATTAATTTAAATCCATTGTAGTCGTGTAAATAGGCAAAATTAGAAAAATGGTGTCAGTCACACACTGATGGCAGAAGTCACAATGCAAGGTGCCACCTGTCCATCAGGAGTAATTCTCACACACACTGATTTGTGGTGAAATGCCCAAGGACATTTTGACGTGCGGACTGTAGGAGCCGGGGATCAAACCGCCGAACTTCTAATTGAAAGACGACCCGCTCTATCCGTGAGCCATAGCGGCGCAGATTGGAGCACACTGTGTTTTGAAAGACTGCATTTGGTCCTGGTTTGTTTGGTAGTTACGATCTTCTATTGAAAACAGCGTAATAAAAAGATCATGGTAATGTTTTGTAAACTTTGCATCTATGATAATCTCTAACGTTTTCATACACGTTTGGTGAATAAAGCATTCTGTACTGTTGAAGGATTGTCCTCATTTTTTATTTTTAATGATTTGAGTTTTATTAATAATTACAAAATGATTTACTCGTTTGAGATGTTTGGTAACATAAGCAATGCATCAACCAAGAAATATCCATTAACGTAACACTAGTAAAAGAAACAAAGATTTAAAAGTGATTAACAAAGTATTTTGACAGAAAGAGGAAGCCACAGATCCCTTATTTACAAATGTGTTTCAAGATTAATATTGTTGTATAATGTAATTAATTTCTTCATGTTAAAGATCTACAAACAACTAACAACAGGTACTGAAAACCTGTTTATTCCAGAAGCAAAATACTAAGAATGAAAATAAACTTTGAGTAGACAAACGCCTCAAGTGCAGCACTGACATCTGCCTCCAGCATTTTGACTCAAACTGAAAGCAGCAATTCTGTGCAGAAGAGAGAGCTGCAATTAAACCCCCACTCCCGGCTGCCTTAATAACAGCAAGCGCACACAGTGCAAGTCACATACCCCACAATGCACCTGTTGCGATGTGGAGGTGACTGTTTTACGCCTGACAGGTCCTCTAGCAAATGACAGCACATTTACAGTAGCAAGACATTTGTGCGTCATATGCTGGGGATCAGCGGCGTCTACATACCAGAGACATTATATGGTCTTTCCTGGTACAGAGAAAAGGCTAAATGAGGAGGAGGAGGAGAAAGAGGATGAAGATGGTACAGGTGTCCTGGTTTAGAAGACAGGAAAGGAGGGCCAACATGATGTGGGTAGACGGAGACGAATGACTGTAATTTCCCCGGCTGTCATTTGTTACGGTTCTGGTGGAAGGCAGTGATCGAGTTAGGACCGGCCATGAATGAGCAGATCATCTACAGGAGCTGGCACAGGGGATGAGGGAGGGGTGCAAGTTCACCATCTAGTCTCAGTGTCCCCACAGGACTTTGTAGGACTATGGGCTGTGGACCTCAGACCCTCTAAAGGGGTCCGGGAGGCATTCTCCCCCAGAAGAAAATCTGGTACGTTTTTAAGTTCAATGCATCAATCTAGTGCACGTTGAGAGCAAAACTAAGAGGCTAGATAGAACGTTGTGCTCATTAGGGTCCGAGCGACTGACGTAGTCAGTCCCGAGAGGACCCTATTGAAATTGCCGTGTTTCTTGTTATTAAGATCCGAGCGACTTACGTAGTCAGTCCCGAGAGGACTCTATTGAAATTGCCGGGATTCTTATTAGGGTCCGAGCGACTGACGTAGTCAGTCCGAGTAGGACCCTATTGAAATTGCCGTGAATCTTATTATTATTATGCCGTTTCCAAAAAATGACGCCATTTTGAATTTTGTGAAAAACACATTATTGTAGTTTAATCCTAAACGCTTCGTCCCTTTCATACCAAACTTGGTAGTTATCATCATCGGAGCTGGATCATCAATACCGAATTGAAATTTCTTTGATATCTCATTGCGTTGAGGAGATATCGACCAATCAACCTCTTAGGGGCGTGTCTTGTTTTTAAACACTCACAACACTGTAACTCCTAGATACATGATGCAATACTCCCACTTCTCCTCATACATGATGCCGGTCAAGGCTTGAGTACATCTACATGAGAAATGTTCAGATTGTCATAGCGCCACCTGCAGGCAAAAGTAAATCAGCCAAACGGCATAGGATTTACATGTAATTTACATGACCTGGTCTACACTTCACATAGAGAAACATGATGCACAGTGTTTGTTTGTGTGTGTGTGTGTGTGTGTGTGATTGTGTGTGTGTGTGTGTGTGTGTGTGTGTGTGTGCGTGTGATCCTCCACCCTGCTTTCAAACAGCCTGAACAGTAAATCACATGGTACCTTATTGCTTAAATATAAGACATATTTATACTTATATATTTATAGTAACCTACTAGCGCCAGCTACTGGTCAAACTAAATCTACCAAACAGCATCGGATTTACACGTAATTTAAATGACCTGGTCTAGTCTTCACATAGAGAATCATGATGCACAGTCTATGTTCAAATTGTCATAGCGCCACCTACTGGCCAAACAAAATCAGCCAAACATCATCTGATTTACATACAATTTGGATGACCTGGTCTACTCTTCACGTAGAGAAACATGATGGATGTTGTGCAGCGGGCCAACACTCTCGACCGGGCAAGTCGGCGACCCGCCGGCTACCCCAAACGTGCCGGGATGAGCGAGGACCCGCTCACAGCTGCTCGCAGCTTTAATGAATTGTTTTGTGTTCTTCCAGTGGTATAAAGTACTGCACTTAAGTACAATATTGTACTAATACTTGAGGATTTCGATTTTATGTAACTTTATACTTTAAGTCCACTACTACTCTGAGGGAAACATTGTACTTTCACATACCGTAAAAGTCGGGTTACAAGCCGCTACTACCTTCGGTCAGTGTCTCCGTTAGCTCCCCGCTGTAGCCAGCTAGCGCTCCTGCTAGCTCCCCGACCAGCCCCGACTCGACACCTGACTCGGGCAGTAGCAGCAGCGGGGAGCTAGCAGCAGTACAAGCTAGCAGCAGCACTAACTAGTGCTGCTGCTAGCTTGCTACAGCAGGGACACCCACCGGAGAACGTTGTGCTCATGAATTGTTTTGTGTTCTTCCAGTTGTATAAAGTACTGGACTTAAGTACAATAATGTACTAATACTTTGATTTGATGTAACTTTATACTTTAAGTACTTTCACATACCCTAAAAGTCGGGTTACAAGCCGCTACTACCTTTGGTCAGTGTCCCCGTTAGCTCCCCGCTGTAGCCAGCTAGCGCTCCTGCTAGCTCTCCACTAGCTCCCCGACAACCACCGAAGGTAGCGGGACCAGTCACGGCTCGACACCCGCCTCGGGCAGAGGGCAGTAGCAGCAGCAGCGGGGAGCTAGCAGCAGGACAAGCTAGCAGCAGCGCTACCGGAGGTAGGAGCGGCTTGTAACCCGACTTTTACGGTACACCTCCAGTACACTTGTTTATAGTACTGTTATCCGTTTGTCTGTGCACTTCATTTTATATTCTATTGTAAATTTAATGTGTTTCTATTTCTTGCACTATGTTGATTGTTGTTGTTTGTTCAATGTATGCACCACCCGCCAAGACAAATTCCTCATATGGAAACATACCTGGCAAATAAATGGTTCTGATTCTGATTCCTTGAACTTCACTTCAATTATTTGAACACAAAGCTCTAGTAAATAATGTAATCATAAACACGTCGGTTTAATAAATATCAACCGGTCTAAAACCATGCTTCATCTACACCTATGTACGAGTATCACCAATGATGGTAGAAAACATTACTTTTGACCAAACAATGCTTTCATGTTAAAGAGGCCGGATTAAAACAAATCAGAGAAATCATAACGAATAAACCCTGGGACTATATTTGCATTCTGAAACCCCGTTTCTCCAACTCAGTGTATGAATGGTTCAAATTGGTGTCAACACAAAGAAAGAGTAATATAGTGTAATCTCCTCAAACGAATACCTTTCCTTGGGTGTTTTTTGTGAAACACGAGATTATGTTTTGATTAAAAAGAATGGGCCTTATTTTGTATTCTTATCCTCAATGTCACACAGCTTTTGTGATGCTTGTACATGATATTCAATAAGCTTTCTTAACTAAACAAACTTCTTGTACGTTGCCTGTGTCGACATGATAAAAGTCACTTACTCACAAGTAGATGTGTTCATTCGCATAATTGATGCAAACTAAACAAAACAATAAATATTCAGCTCTGGGAAAGTTGTATGAATATTTGTGGCCATTGAGAATATTATACAGTTGGTGATGTCACGTTGTTGGTGCAACAGAGAGTGAGCCTGAGCAGTGACTTGTACAAAGAGCCTGAGGCCGCTGTGGGAGTGAGAGAATGTTCAAATCATCTATCAAACTACATAAATTGCTATGCCAAAACATGGCAATAAAAAAAGATGTTTAGCAATTTAATCTTCCTCATTCATTCACATTACGGCATCACGATCCTTAAATCAACGTGTGTTTACGAAGAAAGGCAGACAGCACTGGACTACTTACTAAATTCCAAATATGAGAAAATTGGTGAATATTGTACAAGACTTTTAACAACACATCTGTTTGTATGAGTAGTTATTGCTACTCAATGACATTTTTAGAAGCGTTGCATGTTCTCTGATGTTTTCAGGACTTGTGAACGCTTCTCTTGCCGTGTGTGTGTGTGTGCGCGTGTGTGTGTTTAATCAGATCTGGCCATGTTACAGCTCTTCCACGAAGACGATAACAACATTGTGGAGGCAACAGGTTGCTCTGGGGGAGAACGTGAAGGCTGACCATTACTTAGTGAGGATGGAGGTTCTGTTGGCAACGCTCTGAACCTCAAGGTCGCAACAACAGGAGAGGACGACGGCATGGAGCAGGAGATTTATCCACAATATGCAACCATCAACTCAGACAGTCTCACAGGATTAGTAATGCTCAAGCAGTTCAGATCACAATCGTACATGCATGTAGTTAAAGCTCGACATTTCAATGTGTTCTTTAAATATTTACACACGCACACGCACACACACACACACACACACACACACACACACACACGGCACCATATTAGGTCGACCTCTCTTTATTGGGTCGCTCTACTGGAATGATATCCGGTCTGCTTTTCTCCTTACACACGTTAGAAATGAAATAAAAAAATTGGCTTTCTATCAAAGACTATAAGCAAACTTGGACTTGTAAATTGTAATATGGAAGTTGCGGTTATTCTTGAATTATTTGCTTCATTGAGTTAATTATATAATCACTACATACTGGAAATAGTTCTGATGAAATATGATTGCGGTCCTATGGATCTAAGAATGGTACATCTTGGACATCTATTTTTAAAAGCATGGAGGGGATACAGTAGAAATAGATGGATTAAACTAAATGTATTATTTATTTCAACCCTATTTTTTAAACAAACATCAATGAATCAGTCTCATGTCCCATGCCAACCAGGGAAGCTGCTTGTTCTAGTTATTTATCCACTACACGTTAAACTGAGATCCAGTGCTGATTGGGTCAACTTCTGATTGGCTATTGAAGATTCAGACTTCCATTTGGCCCGTTGAGGAACAACTGCTGTAAGGAGTGCAGGTGAGGATCACGCCTTCTATGATTGGAGCAGCGCTGGTGCTGTGTGTGTGCAGCTGCACCGCCGGCTGCCATTGTGCCGAGAATAGATTTACAAAGGTGAGCATACAAGTCCATTCTTCTGAAGTGCAAATAGTGGCAATCTCCCTTTTACGCACACTTACACCACCAATATATGCACACAGTCACAGACACTCTTATGTACCTAATTATACGTCAGTGCACACAGACCTCCAGTGACTACTGGTCTCCAGCAGCACCACTGGTTTCACAGATATGAAGCTGGAGGCTTTCTAATCCTACAGCACCACAATACTCCCTCCTGGTTTATATTCATTATGTTGCCGGTCCGTGGGTCCCTTGGTACCCGGCCGCCAGAAAGAAGGAAGAAAAAACATGTCCGCTCCATACATCCGTCTGTGCCTCTAAGCCTCTTGAAGGAGGCTGTCAAGAATGAAATGAAACTTAAAAATATGTTTCAACTCTGTCGGTGTTCTGGATTAAAATCAAGGCAGAATATCCTGAGATCCATTTCCAACATCCTGTCTTTGTGGAGTAGACTGGACTAAAGGTTTAAGTTACAGAGTAGACTGGACTAAAGGTTTAAGTTACAGAGTAGACTGGACTAAAGGTTTAAGTTAAGCAGTAGACTGGACTTAAGGTTTAAGTTAAGCAGTAGACTGGACTTAAGGTTTAAGTTAAGCAGTAGACTGGACTAAAGGTTTAAGTTAAGCAGTAGACTGGACTAAAGGTTTAAGTTACGGAGTAGACTGGACTAAAGGTTTAAGTTAAGCAGTAGACTGGACTAAAGGTTTAAGTTAAGCAGTAGACTGGACTAAAGGTTTAAGTTACGGAGTAGACTGGACTAAAGGTTTAAGTTAAGCAGTAGACTGGACTAAAGGTTTAAGTTAAGCAGTAGACTGGACTAAAGGTTTAAGTTAAGCAGTAGACTGGACTAAAGGTTTAAGTTAAGCAGTAGACTGGACTAAAGGTTTAAGTTACGGAGTAGACTGGACTAAAGGTTTAAGTTAAGCAGTAGACTGGACTAAAGGTTTAAGTTAAGCAGTAGACTGGACTAAAGGTTTAAGTTAAACAGTAGACTGGACTAAAGGTTTAAGTTAAGCAGTAGACTGGACTAAAGGTTTAAGTTACGGAGTAGACTGGACTAAAGGTTTAAGTTAAGCAGTAGACTGGACTAAAGGTTTAAGTTAAGCAGTAGACTGGACTAAAGGTTTAAGTTAAGCAGTAGACTGGACTAAAGGTTTAAGTTAAGCAGTAGACTGGACTAAAGGTTTAAGTTAAGCAGTAGACTGGACATAAAGAACACACGTCATCGGCTCGTAGCAGAGAAACAAGCTCAGGGCTCCCATTAATTCGGCGTAATGGTGAGTTGTATTTTTAAGCACTTTATTATTGTCTTTATGCCGGTCGTATAATTTTATTACGTCATATTTATTAACTCATATTTATTACATCATATTTAAAATCGCCCACACCGTGAAGGCCGGTCCGTGAAAATACCGTCTTACACAAAAAAGGTTGTGGACCGCTGGACTAGATGACTGCCGTCTGCCAAATGTCTCCTTCTCATAACAATTTGACATTAGCAAATGAACACTGACCGTTGAGCAGAGATTAAAGGACCAGTTCAAACAAAGGGGAGTTAAAGTATGTCATGTTTGCTCTTTTTATTCTAGAGATCAAACTGAACACCAGAGTCCCCTCAGCAGCTGCTGAATATAAAGGTTTGCAGAAGGGTTTGGAAAGTATTTACTGACAGTTTGGGAGACGAGTACTATATTTACTTGAAGTAAAAGGAAAGACTATGTGTCAAAGTTAATTTTGTTATTACAATTGGATAAGCCAAACGTTCGATCTATATTAGGAGACTGTGCATAAAGTGTTGCCTCCGTTTAAGTAATAGCATACATGTGTTCATGTTTGTAAACCATGCCGTGTATCGGGGGTCTTGAACCAGACATCATTTGTCTAGTTTACACCTTGTGGGGGAAGAAGTCTCACATGCATTTCTGTTTAATTAAGTTTCTTTAAAAAAGAAAGCTACTATATAAAAAATATTTGACAGAAACATGATATTTGATGTCAAATCAAAATCAAACTGCGTTAAAGCGATTTAAGGGAGTTGATTTCATAATTCCCCTTCACAACTCTGGCTTTGTGTTGATTTTGTTTGGTGGAGAAACAGAGACGCTCCTCTCGGGGCTGAGCTAACCTCGTTAACATCGACAAGACAACGAGCCTCGTCTCCGAGCAGAAAGAGAGGAACAAAAGAACGTAGCGGCCCTGAACCGGTTGCAGATGTAAATGGAGTAATTCACCATCTATTTCAGCAAATCCAGTCTCTCTTTTATCTACACTGCCACAGAGAACAAATGAAAGGTTAATATGTTCAAATGGCAGCTATCACTGCTTTAAAGTCCCCTTTCCTACCTGCGGGACAAAAGCCAGACAAGTCTTCCTTTGATCCCGCAATAAAAACATCTATTTCACTTTCTGTTACACTAAAATTGGAATCACACACACACACACACACACACACACACACACACACACACACACACACACACACACACGATGAAACGGATGCTCTGCAAAAAACAAGAATGAAAATTGCGTGTGTATGCATGTATGGTGATCTTATTGACAACATATCCCATGTGCACACTCAAACCAACAGTTAAGGTTTCTACCATCGGGCATTGTGTGTGTGTATCAAAGCTGATGTATCTTCTTCCTCCATTATTGCCCTCCACAAACAAACCCTGTTGCACTCTGGGACATGTTCCTTTATGACCATGGACACATTCGCTGTAATTTAATTGGACTTAATCCCACATACAAAGTCCCGCCGCCCCAAATACTCACAAGAGCATTAAATGTGGATTAATCCACCGCTGAAAATAGTCCCAAACAAATCAATACGTCCACCTGTGGCCAGCTGTTTTAGGAAATCACTGAGCCTTTTTTTTTTTTTTAAACACAACAATGCATTTCTTTGTCATTAAAATGATATTTTTCATTTTGATCCCAACCACGCGCCCTTAAAGTGTTGTGCCTGCATCTTGCAGTTATGACGCAAATGTCTCCACAGTATGAAAAACAGGCGGACAAATGATCTGAAATCAGCTGGTGTGAAGATGATTAAATTGGTTTGTGACCAACTGACTAAAGTCCTGCATGTGCTCTCCATGAGGACGTGCTCGTCTACAGATGGGTTGATTCTTTACTTGTTCAGTTGTAAGTAGATTTGAATCATTTGGTCTTAAATCTGGAGGAAATAAAATGATCATACTTCACTTTTGTCAGAAATCATTCTGCAAATTTTGAATTTGAATTGAAAATATTGCTAACATTCCCAATGCAATGTGTCATAATCAATTGACAGTACAGGAAACTACTGAGTGAACAAGGGTGTGATTTCAGTCCTTTTCCATTTGTGATCAAATAAAAAAAGAAGATAGCAGCTACAAAATAAATACCCAGAAATACTCTTCCCACCCTCAGAGGGAATGCTGCCTGGAAGGAGCTTCTCACATGAACTCTGTTCTTTGTCCGCTGATCACAACCGGCTGTGACGTGACGTGACAGATTACAAAGGACGAGTGAACGCGATCCAGCTTGCTGGTCACACCGAGTCTAAATGTAGTAAACTAGCGTCGTCTATACCGACAGTTCTACTTGTAAAGATACACATGTTGTTGTCCTGGCCTCCGTGGAATAAGTCATCGGAGAGTTATGTGCAGACTGAAAGCAATCTCCAGGGAGAGGCGGCTCGCTGCAGGCGGGTCCTTAACCGCTGCTTGACGGATAGCTCGGCCGGAGCGGCGGCTCCTGTTGCTTGGCTGAACATCCCTCTGCTCTCCAGCAGGTCTGTGTGAGAGCCGGAGAGGTGGGGGTGGGGGGGTGGGGGGGGGGTTGAGCAAATCCTTTTCCCTGTCACTGCACCGCTTGGTAATTTAATATAATACCACATGTCAGATCGATTTGTGTATGGTTATAGGGTACGAGTCGCTGCGAGGCAAGTGCGCCGCAATTCCCTGCCACATCCAATTAGCAGCCCCGGTGGTGACGGGGTGGAGTGGGCTGAGGGGTGGGGTGCAGTGGGCTGAGGGGTGGGGTGCAGTGGGCTGAGGGGTGGGGTGCACGGCCAGCCGCTCAGGTGTTTAGTGGGTATAGCCGGCTGGTTATCTGTGACGCACATTTTGCGGGTCGTGTTCTCAAACGCAGCATCACAGACGCGGGCCGAGTCGCAGTGAAAAGCATGGCAACATTTTAAATCTCTCACAGCGGGACTATGGAGATAGCATCTGGGTGTTTCCATGCAGTATTACTCCATTAAAGCCGTGCGTGAGCCGGTATCATCCTGTTAAGCGAGAGCAGCCCTTTGCTGGACCGGTAGCATCTTACTTCAAAAGAAGATGTTATACACGCATCTAAAGAATGAGTGAGATAATATATCACTGAGATAACTACAATTACTTCATACCTGCTTTCAAACAATAATCATTACATTCATACAAGTGTCATTCTGACAATTACAGCTGAGGATAGATGGCAACAGGGGAGCTTTAAGGGGTTAAAGACCCTGTTCCGACACAACGTTCCCTCTGGGCATCTCATTAGTGACACCATCATTACTCTTCTCTCCATTTGTGATTAACTCAATAATATCAGGACAAAAAATGAATTAAATCCACCTTCCCGCCTCCCATGAACAGCCCTGTTGTATTCACAACTATCCAGTCAATGGATATTACAACCTGAATATTGAGCCGATATTAATGAGCCCACTTTCTGAAAGGCATAACCTAATTCAGCTCAACTATGGGTGCTGTGCATCGTAGCAGTGGCTTTATCAAATAGAAATCACTATGAAGTTCAGGTTTACGCTCGTGTGGCTCAATCTGAATTGTCAAGTTGTCTTTTTAATCATAGGAAGCAGGTTTCAAAAGCATTAAGCACAAAGGAGTCGCCATGGAGACGCTGGCTAACAAAAAGGTGCTTTGCCTAATTTGCACTTGTATAGACGGCGGCGGCTCGGTCGCCCACGCGGAGCTGTTTTAGAGCCGGCATTGGCATGAAAAAGAAGAAGAAGAATGATCCGTCATGAGGGTTGCATCATCCTGAAGTAATAAAGGACAACGACGCTGTAAACTACGACCACAGGTTGAGAAAAGAGCAACACGCCGGTTCCCTTGTTATCAAGTTGGCATTTCAGTGCTTCCTCTCCTTTGAACACTATCTCCTCCTCCAGAGCCCACCAGCTGCTTTAGGTGTCCTTCTGCTCCTTGAAACCTACGGGGGGGAATCGGACCGCTTGACCGCGTAACATTTACTTATCACTCGTTTAACATTTGCACAGTTTGTGGCCTAATCTCAAGACTATTGCTGCGTTTCACGCTACAAGCAACAAAGACGGGAGAGCGGCGCGGCTGCTATGAGCAAGCAGCGCTCAGACCTGCTGCTGTGCTTTTAAATGAACGGGTCAGTGTGGAAGCAGAACCAGCTCAACGTTACAGGCTACAGGACTCATGCTGCGTTCACACCAAACGCGGCGCTTACCGCTTCAGTTTACTCTCGCGAGTGAAAAGAGGGTGTTCACACCAAACGCGAAAAATCACGCCGCGACAAAGGGGGCGTGGCTTATCGGCGTCGCTTCTCTCCGTGAAAAGAGCTGTCTTTTCCGCTATCGACCATGGAATTAATAACCACTAGTTCTGCATTATACTTGTTGTGGAAGTCCCAAACATGTGGGAACATGAAACGCCCTCGTGTTTGGGTTCATAACATCATCCGTAGCCGCACACAGCTCGGTGAATTTCACCGACTCCTCCAGGAACTGCGTCTGGCTTATCTCCGTAAAATCAGTTACCGCTTCCTTCATCCACCATGGAAATAACCACTAGTTCTGCTTTTTCGCAAACTATGGCGTCTGTGCATTGACTTTGCATGTAATCTGGTCGCGCGCGTTTGGTGTGAACGCAGCATTATGCTGAATTTGACGCGCAAGTAGTTTACATGCAAAGTCAATGCACAGACGCAAATGAGGGGAATAACGCGGCTCGAATAACTCGTATCATTCGAGCGAGTTGAAATATTTCAACTCGGGCGTAAAATTTGCGTGGCTTCAGCCAATCATCGTTGAGAATCACCCGTCCTGCCGTTCCTGAATCAAACTGCTGCTGGTCCTGAAGTAGCGCTGCTATCGGCTTCATTCAGACGCTGTTGTGGGACTACGGATAATATTATGAACCCAGACACCATGGAGTTTGATGTTCCCACGTATGTGGAGTTTACACAACAAGTATAAAGCAGAACTAGTGGTTATTTCCATGGTGGATGAAGGAAACTGTATTGTTTTTTACGGAGATAAGCCACGCCCCCTTTCAGGCGCGAGTAACGTTCGCGTCGCGTTTGGTGTGAACGCAGCATTATGCTGAATTTGACGCGCAAGTAGTTTACATGCAAAGTCAATGCACAGACGCAAATGAGGGGAATAACGCGGCTCGAATAACTCGTATCATTCGAGCGAGTTGAAATATTTCAACTCGGGCGTAAAATTTGCGTGGCTTCAGCCAATCATCGTTGAGAATCACCCGTCCTGCCGTTCCTGAATCAAACTGCTGCTGGTCCTGAAGTAGCGCTGCTATCGGCTTCATTCAGACGCTGTTGTGGGACTACGGATAATATTATGAACCCAGACACCATGGAGTTTGATGTTCCCACGTATGTGGAGTTTACACAACAAGTATAAAGCAGAACTAGTGGTTATTTCCATGGTGGATGAAGGAAACTGTATTGTTTTTTACGGAGATAAGCCACGCCCCCTTTCAGGCGCGAGTAACGTTCGCGTCGCGTTTGGTGTGCACGCAGCGTTAGCCATTAGCATGTGGTCTCTGCTGGCCCTTTAAAATCAGAGGAGCTAGTCAAAACGACTTCCACAAACCCTCATCGTCCCCTCAGTGATTCAGGGAGGAAGAGCACGACCAAAATGAATGATTTTATTTCATTGGGCTCTGCTGATGCTCAATAGATCCGATATAATATAATTTCTGTAAAGGAGAAGTACAAACAAAAAGATAGTGAGTGGTTAGCATCACTCTAAATAAGACTGACATAGCAGAAGGAAAACAGACGAGCATACGTCACGTCAGCTGTCAGATCCTTCCATCTAGATGGAAAGAAAAGGAGTTCAGAGTGATTCCTCAAAAGATTAGAAGATGAATTCATGGAGTGGCTTACACTGCTGGATGTCTTCCAAGGCACAGAATAAAAAAGGTCAAAGCTCAATGTTTGTTGCGTTTCATCTTCCACTCATCGGCTCCGGAACACAAATCCCAGGGAGTGCATTGATAAAGTGTGTTGGTCTAAGCATGTTATTATTTACACTTTGTATCTAGATACAGGAACATGCAAAACCCTGACGGTTGAAGACGTCGATGGCCCCCGCCCCGGAGTCTGGCTAATGACTCATCAGCGTTCAGTGGACCCATTTAGGCCCTCTGCAGTGAGCAGCATTCATTTCTCCTCTAATGAGGCCATGCCTATAGGACCAGAGGAATACATTCCAAATGAAAATGGAGAGAAAGGTGTAATGTGGCCGCGGCGCTGCCCGTCATGCACATGGCGGCCGGGCTATCGAGTTTCCTCGGAGGCGAATTGATCCGTGGAAGAAGCGATTAGAAACAAACAGCTTGTGGGACCGACCTCTCATGTCTTTAATCTGCTTTCTGCTGCGCGGCCAGCCGTCGTCAAACAGAATTAGAACAGGCCATTTAATTGGTGTGTCACCCGTCAATGTGTGCGTAACGACAGCGGCGGAGGCGATTGGCTCCTTTAAGTACCGCTTGATTATGTGCTGGATGTGCATGTTGACACGACACACAACGTGGGCCTCGCTTTCCTTTGGAAGGAGACGGATCGTAAGCACATCGCCTGGTTTACAGATGGAAAGACATTTACAGAGCATTCGTTTCATTTATTTAGATTAGGTTTTAATCCTAGTTTATGTAAATTGTATTTCCTAACATGACATCACCATATGTTTTCAAAAGTATCAATGTAGGGATATTATACTTCGTTGTGTGTGTATGTTATATATACTTAAATGAGTATACACTCATGACATATGTACACGTGTGTGTGTGTGTGTGTGTGTGTGTGTGTGTGTATATATATATATCTCATTTCCCCAAAGTCAGGTGATATATACACCATTGTCACTACCCAGCCTTAGTTCTTTATTCATTCACGTTTGTCAAATTTAAATTAGCATTGTAATTGATTAGCCAAAGCCAGATGTATGTATTTATGATTTGAACCATGAATTCAGTTGCATGATAATTTCATGTGGATATAAAATGGAATACAGCGTGATGATATTGCTCCCTCCTACTGTACTCCAACAAGCCCTGAATGGAAAGTGAACCTGTGGCCTCTCTCTCTTGAAGCACCAAATGACTCATTGTAGGGGTGTGTGTGTGTATGTGTGTGTGTGTGTCCAACTGTCTTTCATCGGGTGGTCGGGGCAGATTAAAGACACAAAGACATCCTAAGTGGAACATCAAACAACCACTGTGATGAGGCGTGTGTGTGTGTGTGTGTGTGTGTGTGTCAGAGATGCTAAAATCACCTGCATAAAATTGCCTGTTCTCCCTCTCCGAGCCTGACTGGTGGGTGGGTGGGTGGGTGGGTGGGTGGGTGGGTGGGTGGGTGGGTGGGTGTGTGTGTGTGTGTGTGTGTGTGTGTGTGTGTGTGTGTGTGTGTGTGTGTGTGTGTGTGTGTGAGAGATATTAACTACAGCGTAGATAGTGCTATGGCTGATCCTGAGGTCTTGGGTGGCAGCTGTGGATTAAACTCTTGAATGGTTTCAAGATGAACTGAACAACAAAGCCTCAGTCGTAATAGTTACAATATTTAGGATTGCTTTTTTGACAGAGTTTAATTGTATTAAACTATTCAAATTGAACTCAAAGAGCCAAACAGACTTTTTTTTTTAAACACAAACTGCTGTCCTTTAAACTGAAGTAAATGGTCTGTACTTGTATTTCTCTTTTCTAGTCTTCTGACATCATTGACCCATTCACACACTGCAGGATTACAAAATTGCCAGTGACGTACAAATGTTTGGCACCGAGTGTGTGTTACTGCGGTTTAACGTCACGTGCAGTATCACTGTAGCTTTTAGTATTTAAGATGATTAAAAGTGTTTCTAACGCTTGGTGCCTTGAATAAAGACAAACTTTGGTCCGTTATCATATCATTTATCAGCTAATTTCCACTACACAGGAACAAAAACAACATGTCACTCGCTACATGCACATGAGAAACTCAGGTGCTAGTGGTGAGTATAAAGTTACATTTAGTAAAATGTCAGCAATATTTTACACTTAAAAACATGTTAAACTATATAATAAAAGGAAGGTTCTATGGCATTCATTCTCTGTATGGACATTATTTGTTTAACCCTTGCTGACATTGTTGGGTCCACTGGAGCGACAACCCAAACCAGGACTGAGCGGACTCAGGCGCTGGGAAACACTACCACTTCTGTCCACAGGCACCGCCAGAATCAACACAAAATGAAAGCTCCCTGAGGAGGCTTTAGTCATACAATTTTGAATGACAAGTCCATGTCACAGAAAACTGGATTTTCTCTAAATAAGTCTCCACTGTGCACTCTATGTTTTGGATGAAGAAATGTATTGGCATGTATTGAATGACGCAGACAACTTCTTATGATATCATAATAATATACTGTATATCAGTGGCGGGCCGTGCATTTTCTACCTGGGCCTTCTGTGCCGTCTGATATAGTTTACATAAATATGCGCATGACGGGATGCTGCGTCATTAACGGAAAATGCATGTAGTCCACATCAACAAGAACAAATTCACAAGTACCATCATATTTAGTTATAACAAAACATGACAAAACAATCCAACAAAACTGCAGCACTAAAACACTGCACACTCAAGAGCACGAGCCACGATCAGAAGGAACGATATTAACTATGCAATAAAAACAACACCATAGGCACATTAACACAACGCTACTGCAGATGTAAAAACACAAGAGCAGTTCACTAAAAGACAAAGTCCATCCTCCTCTCTTTGTTAACAAACACTTCAATGACGCGGTTGTACAGTTTATCGGTGCGCTTCAGTTCCAGTACCAGATCCTTCTCAATGGCCATGGACTAGTGAGGACAGTCGAGCCTCCCAGTTGCGTTTCTGGAATAAGTTTCCATGCAGTTTAGGGCTGAAAATATCCGCTCGACAGTGGCAGCCGATATTGGGATCGTCACCGGCAAACACGCCCATAACCCTCCGTGAGAAAGACGACGTCAGTAAATCAAATGTCATAACTTCTCTTATGTTTCAGCCTGAACTCTTCTGACTACTACTGAGTTCAGCTAGCTAGCTAGCTTTCTGTTGACAAAAGTCACGCTGGCCCACTGACCAATCACAGCGCATGTTAATGCTAATCTGCAAAGGCCAGCTAGAAGGCCTCGGGCGAGAGTTCTTCCATAGAGACATAGGAGGTGAAATCTGATTGGATAAAAGCTCTCCTTAAAAAAAGCTTCAGGCGCTGCAGGCTGGAAGCAGAGCAACAGAGGAAGACAGAAGCAATGAGAAAATAAACTAATAGGGAAAAATAATTACAACACATGTAGTGTATTTGTGAAAAATATTTAAATTATAAAATAGCTATAACTTTGTGATTCTGTTTAGGCCAGCAGAGAAGGCTTAGCTGGCCCTGACGGCCCACCACTGCTGTATATAGTGTGTGTGTGTGTGTGTGTGTGTGTGTGTGTGTGTGTGTGTGTGTGTGTGTGTGTGTGTGTGTGTGTGTGTGTGGTAGAAAATAAGGGCCCATATTAGTATTTCGGAGAGGCACCGTCTTGCTGTCTTGCTTGTGTGGCGCTCACATCCTTAAGCCTGGAGTCTCTTGACACACACAGCTGCTTGTTATTTCATGCCCCATAAGGGTGCTGTGACCACGGACATTGTAATACACATATCCAATTAGCTAAGCATAGCATCGCACATCGGTCTCAAGCTGGATTCTCACAGTTCATACGTGCTCTCTGGTTCTGCTCATCACAAAGTAGTGCTTTTTATCTGAAGCAGAATTGGACCATCAAGTAGTATCGTTTATTCTAGCAGATTGTAGTCGTTTCTTCCAGGCAGTTTATCTTGTCCCTTCATATTGTTGTTGTTTATGTTTTATTTTTTATTATTTATTCACCTTTTTTATTTAGCCAAAATAATCCCTATGAGATTTTGAATCTCATTTCCAAGAGGACTTGGGTTACATTGTTACC
>JBAMJR010000032.1:725000-787500 GCA_038501785.1 Myoxocephalus aenaeus
TTTTTCAATAAAATAAAGCAAGCCAATCCACTTTTTCATGTTGATAAGAGCATTAAAATGCAAAAAAAAAAAAAAGAAATTGTGATTAATCGCGAGTTAACTATGACATAAATGCGATTAAATATTTTAATCGCTTGACAGCACTAATATATATATATATATATATATATATATATATATATATATATATATATATATATATATATATATATATATATATATATATATATATATATATATATACACACACACACACACACACACACACAGCCCTTCTCCTCACACGTGAGCTGCTGCTGTGTGCTCGTGAAACATCTGTTCTCAGATTTCTCCTGCGCTGTCGTGTTTTTGTGCAACAACCGTGTGAAAACTCCCTGAATGAGTGTTGGCCAAAGAGCTGAGCCTTGCCTCCCTCAATGGAGGTTCACACAGGATGCGTCTATTTTTATATTTCTGACCAGGGATTATTTCAGTCCATGTTCTCGGTGTGTCGCGAGCTGATCTTTGAAGATTGAAGAAGAAAAAAACGCCACATACAAAAGTCATTGATTATTATATACGCACAAATAATTTTAGCACTACATTTTAGTAATCAGACTAGTTATTCGTTTTTACTCGAAAGGAATTGCAATACCCTGACGTTAATAGAGGGACAGGATCCCATTTATGAGCAGCAATAGCTTAGGAATGACATTTTAATAACAGCAGATTCCTATGAGATGTGAATATACGAGAGTGTGCAGCGCTCTGCTTCAAGTCGGCTTTGAGACTGCTGAAGTTTCCAAAAGGCTTCATTTGGATAAACTGTTCATACATTGGGAACCTAAATTGGTATTTTCTCCCCTGAAAAATTTTAAAATGTAACAGCATTTTTAAGAGCTTAAAATATTTGTTTTGCCAAGTAAATAATGCACCCTTGTTCAGACAAAGAATACGGTCTATATATTGTTATAATTAACACGATTTGATATTTTTCATTAATACTACTTAGGAAAAGTAATAGAGTTGAACAGAATATGGGACTCAAATTTCTGATGTTTTAGGTTTTTGCCGATAGAGATATTAAGACACGGCATCATATCAAAATCATTATTTTGGGATCGTGACACTACTGTATATTTATGAAAGTCTAAAACATTTCTACTATATCTATTAGGTCAGCAGTAAACATTAGAGCCAGACATTTTGCATGAATTCAGAACATACACACGTTTTTGATAAATATCATTACATATTCTTAAAGAATTGTGACAAAAACATGAACTAAGCAGCATATTTCAGAAAAATGAAGTCTGGGAGACAAACTGTGGAACAGCAAGACTCTGATAGACTTCAAACATACAGTATCTTTGGAATTTCCATCGGTGACTAATACATTATATCTACAATAAGCTAATATAGTGCGATATATAAACCCAGCATATTTAAATGAGTTGAAGTGTTTCCAAACAAAAAGAAAGGTTTACAAGCACAAGGCATTAGCTAATTGAAAGGGTAACGGCTATCATGAAGGGTAAAGTCCGGCTAAATTATGTATTATCGCAGACCAAGCGCAGCAACGAGGGCGAACTGGAGCATGAAGGTATGGTAGTGACTCTGTGACCAACAAAGGGCCATTCACATGGTACACCTCAAAAACAAACAAAAAAAAACCACTTCTTTCATCCAGATTGCTTGGGAAACGCCGCTTCCTGTGAATTAGGCTCGTGGGAACGCGGCACGCGCCGCTGTTGTCGGTTTTAAGCGCGTCCGTCTACATTGACGACGGTGGATTGGACGCAGCGCGCACTGTTGTCCGAGCGTCGGAAAGCACCGTGCATCCCCCACCCCCGAAGGGCAAAGAGTTGGTGAGCATACAAGCACAACCTGTTTGAGGACGCAGGACGAATGAACGCTCCAGTCAACATTGATCTTTAAACACACCGTATGCGACTCCAGGTACTCTGGGACATTTGGATACTTAAATACAGTACAAATAACAATCGCTAATTGAAACACAGAACAAACATCCTGTGAACTTGAATAGCACATTCAACTCTGGTATTGTGACTTTCTATTGAGTGTGGAACCAGAAAGTAAACGGTGATCAGGCTCTCACAGTTGGGATTGGCAGCCACACCTCCTCCACTGTAGTGTTGAAGAGCGGCGTCCCCCAGGGCTCCGTGCTCAGCCCCCTCCTGTTCACTCGGTCCCCCCCTAACCTGCTGCCCCAAACACCAAGAGAACGCTGATGTGAAGTTTGCAGGTGACACTACCGCCATCGGCCAGATTACAAACAATGAGACTTCATACAGAGAGCAAATCAGGGATTTTGGTGACAAGCACACCTGTGAAGAACTTAAAGTATGTAATAAAACACAGAACCCACCCAGCCACAGCCGGTTCACCCTGCTGCTGTCTGGAAAAGTGAAACAGAAGTATAAGCTGCCGTTCCTTTTCCATGACTTTATACCAAACTTCCATGACCAAACATGTTGGGAAAAAGTGAGTAAATGTAGTATTTAAACTAACAATGAGAATACAAAGCATACAGTAAACCTTAAATGACACAAATGAATGAGACAATAGTTTGATTAAAAGAATAAACATTTATATAGATGCCTGTATGTATGCCTGCTTATATTTTGAGTCTTTCTTTTAAAAGCATATTCATTATTTCAAACTCAGCGTAAATGAACGACATGAACACATGAATATAACACATTTACATGACTTTTACTAAACAATTTGGATTTTTTTTTTTTTTTTAAAGGACTTTTCCAGGCCTGGAAATAACCATTTTAAAATTCCATGACTTTTCCAGGTTTTCCGTGACCGTAAGAACCCTGAATATAGTTGTTTCTTGTTTTACTTATCTTGTAATATGGGACTAAAATCTGCATTTTGTTGTGCAATACTATTGCACAATGACAATAACATAGTCTTCAATCTTGGAAGATGGAGCCATCAAACCTGTTGAACACAGTTCCTGATAAGCGTGGCTCTCCCCTTGGGAAGACGCACACATGGTCCAGCCAAAAGCAGCCGCATGTGGCTCGCAGTGGTTAAATTGAGGTGATAATCAAATGGGATGAAAAACATTAACATACACAAGACAAGCGGCGGTTTTCATAAGAGACGCGAGGGAAGCTCGTATCTGGCAATCATCAGGGGGAAAAGAAAAAAAAAGGGAGAGAGCCAGAAAGATGGCGAATTGACCTTTTCCAGATGGTATAGCCTTTAATCCGTACTACAGAGTCCTGCAGGGGACACGCAGACTGGAGGAGTCTGATAAACCGGGCTCAAATGCCACTGTGAATCTGCATTTCTATGCCTATATTAACCAAAAAGAGAGACAAGTGCTTTGAAGTGGCTCCACTTGGAGAGGGCTGTGCTGGTGAAGTGTCGGGGAGGAACGGCTCACATATTCATGTGAACGCTGGCTGCACCGTGAGCCACCATGAGGTCCGTTCTGGAGAAAGATTATATGCATTTGCATACATGTAAAGGTGTGCATGTGCAACAACTGCATGTTTTCTTGTGTAGAAAATGCTTTAGAGGGATAGAAGCAATTTCAGAAAGTAAGAAGTGATGGTTTGAGAGTCTTTAACCAACGATGGAACCGAACAATTACACACATTCTGGACTTAAAGACACCTACAGCTGATTTTTTTGATTTTATTGTATTGACAGGAAGCCCCTATTAGCCGTTAAATCGCCGAGCGGCATGCTGGGTAAAGCTCGCTCTCCATCACTCGCTGCAATATTTAAAAAAAGACACATTTGGTCGAGCCGCCTCGTTTCATAGGGATTATAATCATTATTATTATATAATACTGCCACCATCTAATAACATGCCCTAAAATACAAAAATACACGTTTTAAAATAAACTAATATATGATTTATGAATTGATAACTGAGAAACAAGGTAAAATGACTGCCTTGTTCATGACGGCCAGAAATGAATTCAATGGCATCATCCATCAACGAGAAACATAACATTACTCAACTCACACTCCAGGAATTACACCGCTCCCTCTCACACATCAATTGTCAAATATCAGTATAATATATATTTTTTTTGCAACCTTCCGGTTATTACAGAGCGTTCATGTAATAGAAACCCATTACGCATGGGAAGGCCAAAATAATTGAGATTCGTAATTTCATCCTGATAATCCTTCAAATAATCTTAAAAACGACAGTAGAAACATGCTGGAATCTAATGTTTATATTGAACACTGTTTTTAGTGGAAAAACAATCAAACAATGTTAAATAAGGATATAAATACACTACATTTATACTGGATCTGGAATAAAGAATATCACAGGATTTGTTTTGTTTTTACACAAAAATAAACCAAACTGTGACCCAACATACAGAAACACATTGTCCTTGTGTAGTATTTGATTTGAATACTTCCCAAATAAACCTATTTGTACTATTTCAGATTGTATTTGCAAAGTAAATTGTTAACTGAACCCCAGTACTCAAAAACATACAGCAGATATGTTGTAACTGATGAAGGAACTGCTGCTTTGGGATGAAATAACTGACAGTAAGGTTGTGTGGTTGGTAGTGAGAGGGAGGCCTGATGGTTCACTGCCCCCTGCTGGTCGAGGATGGAACTCCTCCAGAGTCATTAAACGCCACATGAAAGCACAGCGCCGAACAATTACTGTTCAACACAATACAAATCTTTGAGCCTTTGCAAATGTCATTCAGAAGTGTGAGGCAAGGATAGCGGCAGCATTAGGCTTCGCAGGAGCCCGAGCCGGTAATCACGGCTGACATTTCACTTTAAATCGGCCATTAGTCACTTCCAAACCAGCCCGATGTGATCGCTGTAATATCTCTAAATTGCAGCAATTAGAAAAGGTTCGCCGGAGGGGCCTGAAAATGTTCTGTGCAGCTCAAAATGTCAACAATGGGACAATCTCATTAGTGGGAGGATGATGAAAATAAGCTTGTATTAATGCGTCAATAAAACAAAGTGTCCAATATGTGTCATTAGAGGAAGCGTTTGTGTTACACGTCTGAGAGTTTGAAAAGCTCTGGTTTTAAAAAAGGTGCTACATTTGATATTTAACTATAGCAGCAAACAAGTATGATACATGTGAAGATATAGAGGAGCAACGTCTCCCTGTGTTTCTCCTTTGTTCACATAGTCGGCCGGATGCGTGCCTTTTAGTGCATGTGACGGCGGTAACAGCTGAGAACCCTCCGGTTCTCCCTGGGAACACCGTGAGGGTCTTTGGGTAAATGTGTAACGCTAAAGATCTCTCTAATGACACATGAGCCAGTCCCATCTTGACTAGAGATGCGTATCGTTTGGGTTTTCCCCGATACCGGTGCTAAAACGATACTTTTAAAACATAGCGGTGCTAAAACGATACTTTTAAAACATAGCGGTGCTAAAACGATACTTTTAAAACATAGCGGTGCTAAAACAATACTTTTAAAACATAGCGGTGCCTAAACGATACTTTTAAAACATAGCGGTGCCTAAACGATACTTTTAAAACATAGCGGTGCTAAAACAATACTTTTAAAACATAGCGGTGCTAAAACAATACTTTTAAAACATAGCGGTGCCTAAACGATACTTTTAAAACATAGCGGTGCTAAAACAATACTTTTAAAACATAGCGGTGCTAAAACAATACTTTTAAAACATAGCGGTGCTAAAACAATACTTTTAAAACATAGCGGTGCTAAAACAATACTTTTAAAACATAGCGGTGCTAAAACAATACTTTTAAAACATAGCGGTGCTAAAACAATACTTTTAAAACATAGCGGTGCTAAAACAATACTTTTAAAACATAGCGGTGCTAAAACAATACTTTTAAAACATAGCGGTGCCTAAACGATACTTTTAAAACATAGCGGTGCTAAAACGATACTTTTAAAACATAGCGGTGCTAAAACGATACTTTTAAAACATAGCGGTGCTAAAACGATACTTTTAAAACATAGCGGTGCTAAAACGATACTTTTAAAACATAGCGGTGCTAAAACGATACTTTTAAAACATAGCTGTGCTAAAACGATACTTTTAAAACATAGCGGTGCCTAAACGATACTTTTAAAACATAGCGGTGATAAAACGATACTTTTAAAACATAGCGGTGATAAACGATACTTTTAAAACATAGCGGTGATAAAACGATACTTTTAAAACATAGCGGTGATAAACGATACTTTTAAAACATAGCGGTGCTAAAACGATACTTTTAAAACATAGCGGTGCTAAAACGATACTTTTAAAACATAGCGGTGCTAAAACGATACTTTTAAAACATAGCTGTGCTAAAACGATACTTTTAAAACATAGCGGTGCTAAAACGATACTTTTAAAACATAGCGGTGCTAAAACGATACTTTTAAAACATAGCGGTGCTAAAACAATACTTTTAAAACATAGCGGTGCTAAAACAATACTTTTAAAACATAGCGGTGCCTAAACGATACTTTTAAAACATAGCGGTGCTAAAACAATACTTTTAAAACATAGCGGTGCCTAAACGATACTTTTAAAACATAGCGGTGCCTAAACGATACTTTTAAAACATAGCGGTGCCTAAACGATACTTTTAAAACATAGCGGTGCTAAAACAATACTTTTAAAACATAGCGGTGATAAACGGTGCCTGGACCGATGCTTAAAAAAAACGACGATTAACGACATTAAAGAAAGGCTTTTTTTTTATTTATTGCCAAGGCAATTTTTTTTCTTCAAATTGAACAATATGTTAACTGTTTAAAGTATACTATAAATATAAATAAATACAAAACACTTGACTTCAAACTACAGCTTCAAACTTTTTAACTTCAAACTATGAACACTATATTTAAAAAAGGACAGACACAAGCATCAGGTGGCCTGATGGGAACGTGTGCAACAAAACTCAGAAACTGTTCTACAAACTCTGCTGCTTTATGGACTACACGTCATCATTAATATCAAAGGAGAGCTTTATGGACTACACGTCATCATTAATATCAAAGGAGAGCTTTTCTGAACCAGACGGAGCTGCTCTTGAATTCACAAACGCGTCTCTAATAATCTCACTTTGTGTGGCTGTTGGAGCGTTTCTCCTGCAGAGCTGCCAGCCGCTACCAAACCCTAATCTTGATACGCCATCAATGTTCAAACTAACTTCCAATGTGGTTTCTCCATTGGGTGGAACATGGTGATGCTGATGTGTATGCGTACTCCTCTGGGGTAAAGGCTGAAAGAAGGTGAGGGAGGAAAGAGACAGAGTGGGATGTGATCGGGAGGAGAACCCACCCGTTTGATGGAGGTGCGAGTCTTCTCCTTCCACTGGTGGCTGCTCAGCTCCAGGGTGCAGTGCACATAGGTCTCCCTGTCGTAGGAGCCCAGGATGAACAGTCTGCAGGGACAGAGACACACGGTGAGGTTCTGCAACACATTCAGAAGCACCGACCGGGTCTCGTCCAGGTCTCCAAACGGGCAGCGCAGAACTCAAAAGGCTCTCTAGAGAAAGAGTTTGTCCGCTCTGGGCTACTGTAGAAAGATGGCGTAACACTGTGGACCATGTACACATGAAGGGCTCATTCAAGGAAACAAAAAAGATGAACATAGTTATGAATATTATATTCCATTTCTGCCAATTAATCCCCTTAAAGCCTCCATACTGGTGTCTTCAAGGCCTAGAAGCCCATTAGCAGTGTCGTTTTCTCTGTGCTCTCTTCACTGTTTTCAGCAACTTTTGAATCAAAATGAGGACACATCTTGAGTTATTTGGTTACCATCAATAAAGTCACACACATGCAGAGTGTTCTACTTCAAAAAGTACTGTTTGACTTTGACTGTTGCCCATTTAGTACATACAATAATGTAAGAGATAAAAACTAATGATTTGAAATGTTTTCATGGTCTTTAATAACTTCATGAAATTATTATTTGAATTGACTTGCTGTTAAAGGATCGTTTCAGTTTAAATTATTCAAAGAATCTATAGTCTAAACCACAGTCTGGTATCTATGAAGACCTCCCTCAACACTGCCGTATGGAGACGTGCAGGAGGAAAGAGGATCTGGACACATTTTACTGCCAACCACAACCTGAGGTCAGGAAAGCTTTATTGATCTTCATCCAGACGCTTCAATCTGCCCCCGCATCCTGAGAGGGCGGATGACTTTCTGCATCGATACGGGACATCACTCCTCTTCATTTCTAATCCTCAGACATCTACTGGCCATTGCTCGAGCATCTCAGTGTGTGAGGAGGCTTTGTCGAATGATGCCAAGTCCTCTCATCATCATCATCATCATCGCGGAGTCCGTCTCTTTAAGTCCTGACTTTATGGAAGAGCACAGCTAAATCACAATGACCCTACTTGATTCCCTTAGCTTTTTTTGTATTGTTATTATCTGTTCATTTGCTGCATTTCTGTTGGTTAATCATTTGCATGTTTGGTCTATAAAATGTCAGGAAGAAGTGAAAAATACCCATCACAAGTTTAGAGAGCCAAACGTCCAAGATTGTCATTTTGAGATCTCCACATTGGAGAAGCTGAAGAGTGGCTCTTATAGTATATTATACAATTATTAGAGTAGTTACACAGCTGTACTTGATGGTGTACTGTGACGCTGTGAAGCTCACGTATGTTTGTCTACTGCTGCCCCCTGCTGGGCAGAGGAGAACAATGCTGCCAACCCTGACTCCCTCAGTCTGGAACACTGAAGCAACACTTCAGGAATACTGTGATACCAGTACGATCCTCTTCAGTCACATGATGCTGGCCTACCTCGAAAAGACGCAACTATCTCGCACGACGCCTGCCTCTGCTGAACGTGTACAGCATCCAACAGTAGACCTCAACACCCTCATTCAGCCCAGGTGTGATATGACCAGGCCGGGTAGAACACGGTCTCCCAGCCTGCGGATACACAAGGAGGTGATGTCAGAGGGGAAGAAGAGAGTCTGTACGATTTTAATGGGCAGGACATGAATCTTTAATGGATGAGGCCGATCTGATCAACCACATCCAAGCATGATTCAACACACACACACACACACACAAATAAATAAATAAATAAATAAATAAATAAATGGCAACGGCCACAGGCGCAGATGATGAGGAAAGGGGTAAAATTCAGATTGGCTTAGAATCTTCCATCTCCGTTTCCCTTATGTAGGATAAATACAGTACGAGTTCAATGAGATGGTGTTTCTATTTCGTCCTTTTCTCTGTGAAAAGTCTGCTTGGAACTGCATTTTTAAAATGCCGATCCAACAAATCGCATGTTACCTCGAGAGCGTTCTCCAGGACGGAAGACGCAGATCCAGAAGCAAAGATGCAGCGACAGAGATATCGGATATCCGTCTGATACGACTGGACCAGAGGATCTGGTGTCGGGGACAATAAGCCCTGCTGGCATCGGATACCCTTTTTTTTTTTAATCGTCTGCATTTATATCTTTGTGTTTATTGGTTACATTCTGTTTTCAGTGAGGAAAGCAATGTTTAAGTGGAGTCTGATATAGCCTTCAATATCAAAGGATGCAGCTTATTAATGAACCAGCGGTAATAACTGCCATGGCCCCTTTGTGTTTGTACTCCATTTCTAATAATACTTGAAGAAATCACCAAATGTCAAAAGTTTTCAATGCCATACACATTATGTTTCTCCTCAAGAATACTTTTAAACAGTAATATACGCGTTGAAAGAGCCAACGGACATCACTTCCTCTCGATCTACCCTTTCACAATAAAAGCCCTAGGCACTGCTTTACCAGAGGAAAGATTCACTCGGAGCATTTAGCTCAGAGGAAAAGCTTAAGTTACTCACTACTCACCTGGTGCAATATAAATACATTTAAGTACTTTTATTCCATCTGTATATTTAATTTAAAATTGCTACTGTATTCTTCTCTTTACTGTTTTTACTACTGTTTATTGTTATTTTAGTTATATTACTTGATTGTTTTACTATGTGTGTCTATTGTATGCAAGGCTGCTGTAATCCTGCAATTTCCCCACTGCGGGACTAATAAAGGATTATCTTATCTTATTTTATCTTACTTTACCTCACGCAGTGCCAGAAGCAGCTCTGGGTCACGAGGATTCTGGTAGTTGCCGCTCCAATGTACTCAAACCTTTTATTTCATTTGTGGCACCTGTTGCATATTTGCATCGCTGCCGGTGTGAATAGTCTAAAAGAAAATATTTGCAGATGAGTAATTTGCGTTTTTGTGTATTTGTCACGCCCCTGCCTTGTAAAGGCTAAAGTTACTTTTAGCAAATCTGTTTAACAGATGGTGTCAACCCCAAAATAGCTGCAACAACGAAGAAGACGTGAATGAGCAAGGGAATGGCCATCGCATCCCTCCATCATAACGTTCTTTAAACCCTCTAAACTCGGTGGGTCACTAACCGGCGGACCGGTCCAGACCCCGTTGTGTCCGGACCTATAACCAGATAGATAATTGAGAATTATTACATTTTGAAAAAGCGCTTCTTTTGAAACCGGCGCAGCTTTTCTCGTTCAGCGGTCCAGGAAACACACGGACCAATGACATGCATTCTGAGTCATATCACGTGACGTGACTCAGCCAATCATATGCGTGTATTCTGATAAGCGTTGCGGCGGTTGAGAGAGATTTAAATAAAGATATTTCACATGACGTTCCCCAAAAAGAGAATTGTGGTCATGTATGGAAAGACTTTTATTAGTACATTCCTCCATAATAAAAGTAAAATAAACCTAGGAGAACATTATTGGACAGTAATTCACTGTCCAATAATGTTAACGGAGGAGAATAGAGCTGAAACAAGTGGTTTTAATAACCACAGATAAAGTCCCTGCGCACACACACATTTCTCATTTATTTCTAATAAATATTGTTAATAAATGTAACTTTCTATATGTAAAATGACGATTGTTGACTGCATACAGTCGTTAAAACAACTAGTAGGTTACTTCAATAAATATGGGACTAAATCACAGCGCAAGTTAGACATTATTGTTGATGTTCCAGGCATGAGGAAATCATCGCTCTAAACTGTCCAAAACTTGACACACTGCTGAGCTCCATCTCAAATCTTCAGGTTCACCACCTTCAGATAAGGTTCATCACTTCTCTTTAGCACCCGTTGACCTGCCGTCTCCTCCTGACAATGCCAAAAGGCTCAATGTGAAGAGCGCTGGAGCAGAAGAGGTTAAAATGACAGTCAGGTGGTTCATCGGGACAAATAAATCAATGTATGCATTGCATTAGATATAAATGCACTGAATGTATTGAAAACAAATGTTTGCCGTCCTTTGTTTGGCCAGAAAAGCCAACTTGTTTTGGGGAAAGGTCAAACACAAGTGAACCGGAGATCAGGAGATCGTAAGATGAAAAGGTGAATAGTCCCGACTGCTAAGAACAAAACAAGGTTTCTCAAAAATGCAATGTGCAAGAAGTAAGAAGCTAAAGTTCTGAAGGAAGCGGCCCACGGTCACATGACTTCCTGTCACCACCACCACAGTACATTTCATTTAGCTGACGCTTTTATCCAAAGAGACTTACAATAAGTGATTCAACCATGAGTACAAACTCAGAACAACAAGAATCAAGAAAGTATCATTTCTTCAACAAAGTTAAACTACAAAGTGCTATCAGTAAGAGACATTTAAGTGCTGCTAAAGTGCTACCTTCCTTATTCAAGGTATAGTCGAAACATATGTGTTTTTAGTTCACGACGGAAGATGTAGAGACTTTCTGCTGTCCTGCTCATTCCACCATTGAGGAGCCAGACAGCACTGAAGGCCCAGGTAAAAAATCCACGGCCCGCCACTGACTTTAATAATAATAAATTTCATTTTTAAACGCACTTTTCTTTTAGAAGAAATACCACAGAGCCAATATATAGTAAAACAAAATAACAACAGTTAAAACATCATTAAAGCAACCCCTAATTAAAAAAGTTTTAAAAAAAAAAGACAAATAAATAGCTGACAATGAACTAACACAAGGTAAAAAATGCCTTCCTGAATAAAAAGGTTTTTTTACTTTGAGGCGAGGGGACCGGAAGTGTAAAAACGCTGACTCAGTTTCAGGTTTGAGAACCCGTTCCTCGCCCGTGTTACTAGGCAGATACTGCGGGTTCTAGCCCGGCCTGTCTGCAGTCTCCCATTGAAAATAAGTGGCGCATTGTGAAGTGCAGAAAAAAAAAAAAAAACAGAGACCACGGACTGGTGAGCACCTGAGGTTGTAAATAAAGCAGAAATCTAAAAGCTTCAACGATCCGTGTCCTCGGTTCCCAGAAGCCTGCTGAGCGTCGCTGAAAAGAAGTGATGGAACACAGGCATCCAATCCGTTCACAAATAACTAACTTTATCAGTTTGAACGTTGCATATCTCGTCTGTGTACTGTGTTCAACTGAATACATTATAAATGTATTATAAATAATAAATTGCATTCTGTTTTATTTAAGCGTTGTAAAGCTTTCCAACTTCGGGGACTCTGGGTTGTGATGCCATTTAGAAACAGGAAAACTTTTAAAATATCACAGTGTGATGTGGCGTTCAACCTTCTAAAGCAGGAACAAAGGGAACGCAGACTGAAACGCACACAGGACGAGAGATGCAGTCAGAGTGCGGCGTCTCACCTGCTACATTCAATGAGGCTGACTTTGAGCCGGCCTTCCACCAGCCGGCTGTCCTGGATGGACAGGTCCAGATCACAGGTAGCGCCCAGCAGAGGCTGCACCTGGAACGGGAAGAAGGGCTTGTACCTGTGGAGAGAGACAGGAAACACGCCTTCAGTTCAGGATCTCCACAACAGGGTTCACACACATTCTGACCAATGGATCCATGACTTTTCCAAGACTTTAAACCAAATGTCCATGAGCAAACCTTTAGTGAAATCTGGGTGTAAACAGTAAAAAGTGAGTAAATGTAGTATTTAAACTAACAATGAGAATACAAAGCATACAGTAAACCTTAAATGACACAAATGAATGAGACAATAGTTTGATTAAAAGAATAAACATTTATATAGATGCCTGTATGTATGCCTGCTTATATTTTGAGTCTTTCTTTTAAAAGCATATTCATTATTTCAAACTCAGCGTAAATGAACGTCATGAACACATGAATATAACACATTTACATGACTTTTACAACACTTTTGGGATTTTATTTACTTCAAGGACTTTTCCAGGCCTGGAAATAACCATTTTATAAGTCCATGACTTTTCCAGGTTTTCCATGACCGTAAGAACTCTGACCGATGTGAACTACCCGACATCTCTTCACCTTTACGGTGCATGTTTGCATCGTAGTTTTACGTCGGCACAGGCCGAGGAGCTAACGGCTAACGGCTAACGTAAACGGAGGCTACGACGATGCATTGAAGCGCTTTAGATAAGAGTGCTGGGCGAAGGTAAAGTATAAGGCTACCATGATGTGTTCAAATGTAATCTTGTCGAATGTTGTTTATGTGAAGAAACGAAAACACACAGTTGTTTGGAGACATATTCACAATATGAAATAGATTTAGAGGATATATGACAATAAAATACAATTTAAGCTAATAATGTCAAGACGTATTGTTGTGTGTTTTATGAAAATAACCACTAGATGACAATAATAAAATAATAGGATAACAATTAGAAATTTTGACAGTTTATACGGCTTTCAAAATGGCTGATGATATGTTTTGAAAAAAACAAAAGTTACTCTGGAGCCTTGCTGTCATTATACTTAATCAGAATCGGTTAAAATAGGAATCTGCAAGTCGGATAAAAAAAAAATCAAAAAAAAGAAATCAGAATAGGACCAAAATTGCCTCGTTTTCGGGAAGTATAACCAAGGCTACGAGAGTCTTCAGGGATGACGACTCTTTGGAGGCCAAGCCGTTGCTCTGCGCTAAACAAAGGTTGTGGATACAAGAAGTCAAACGTTGCCACTCGATGAACGAGACTTATTTAGATTGGAGAAACCCGTTCGCCAGCTTTGAGACGTGGGAACCCACGCCGCGTGGAAGAGGCGTCGGCCCCGGTTGGCAGCCGGCTATTTGTGAGGAATGTCACCAGTAGGCGGGTCACGGGGAACGCTGGCCACACTGGGACTACCTCTGCTGGGTGCAGCCGGCCTGAGCCCTGATGAAAACAGTCATTGTGATGTAGAAACACGACGTCTGAGAGCACACGCCCGTCCTCTGCTATTTTTGGGCTCTTGGTGCTACGGTTGTTCGCCTGAGGCTCTTGCTGTTCTTAACAGCGGACTTTGTTCAGACAAATCATTCACATTACTGATGTTTGTTGGTGGCCACAAACACACAGTCGGGCAACGTCGTCACGCGTAAAAGAAACTGAGCGTGTCCTCCTCTCCTGAGCAGAACCAGACAAACAATGGTCATACTACTAAGTGCCAACCATCGATCTCCCAGTCGCCTCGACCTCTGACCCGCAGCAGCACGGACAGCACGTGCAGACGATCGCCTGCACGCTCTGCCGGGCCTTTGGCTTCTTCCTGCAGACGTGCATCTGCATGAAGTGACTCCGAGCCGGCTGGCAAAGTTCTCCTTGAATCGGTTCGACCTCAGACAGTTTTAGAAATGAAAACAACGTTTTTTTTCTCCCCACTGATATTCAAACGTCTCTCCACGTTGCTCTGTTAGCGACTACGATCCAGCCAAACTCTTTTTATTGGATGCTTTTTTGTAAACTTGGTAGAGTTGTGAAGAGACGGTCTGAAGTAAATCTGTGCGAGCAACAATATATATCTGAGTGGGCGCACACAGTTTGAGAAGAAGCAGAGCAGTGGCTCTTTGAGTTTTGATGGCGGCGTTACAAAATCTGAAACTAATGAGTCACGCTTTCAGATCTAAAGACCTGGCTCTTGATTAAAGATGGGAAAACAGCTCCATGGGAGTGCAGGACGAGTCATCCAACATGTTAACCATTTTACAGACAAAACACAGGAATTTGATGAAAAACACTGACAGTTTTCTTTTAAATATATTACAAAAAAAAACACTTTTCATGTCACCCAGTCTTTATATCAGACATTGTACCACTGCATGTTAAAAGCCGGAGGAGACATACAAATCCCTTGTAGATAGGTCATGTATTAAATAAGGAGAATGTGTGCTTGGCCACAATTAATGAGAAATATGAACTGAGAACTGTAGGAAAAGATACAATGTTTGAAATCAAAGTCTTATTTCAAAATGCCGAGCATTAAAAAGCACCTTCTTGGCTCAGCATGTGATGTAAAGGCGAGTGCCTAAAGTGCTGCTAATCACCTTTAGCATCTACTGTAAGTTGATGCTAAAGGTCCACACACCTGTGCTCATTAGCAGGCACTTACCAATAAGCCCCTTCATGTTAATGTGCCACCCTGTGTTCAATGGAGGAACTGCATGTCCCCTCAAAAGATAAAAGAAAGCAACAAACTACATTATGGCTCCAACAAACTGAGAACGTGATTCAATGAGATCGTAATCGGATGGAGAAAGTGAGTGGTTCTATATAGAGGGAACTATCACTTCCTCATCGAGTGTACACTTCCTAGACCCCTTTAGACAAGGAGAAGGCAGCAGATATGAGACACTGTGCAGTACGTACTCCTTCAAATATACAAAACTCAATTGTGTTCTGTTCTTGGCATTTGCAGTCTCAGGTAGTTGACAGTTGAGCTAATGAGAGGTCAAAAGGCTTAAGACCAAACACATTCCTCACAAGACAGAAGCGTGACTCTAATCTCAAAGGTCTTATTAGATTGCTTTTCTTCTTTGACCCACACACTGACTGAAACCAGGAATGTTGTAACGTTATCAGTTTCAGGGCCGGCTGCTATCACACAACGGCCTTAGCATTAGCTTAGCATTAGCTCAGATAAGTGCACTGACAGGACAATCAGCCACCCTGATATGAAGTCAAGAGCCTCTTACATTTCCCTTCTCCAAGGTGTATTATATGTGCATAATAGTGAGCACGACCTATATAAATACCAGGGTTCATACATTCTGACCAGTGCATTGCAGGACTTTTCCATGACTTTAAACCAAATGTCCATGACAAACATTTAGTGAAATCTGGGTGTAAACAGTAAAAAGTGAGTAAATGTAGTATTTAAACTAACAATGAGAACACAAAGCATACAGTAAACCTTAAATGACTCAAATGAATGAGACAATAGTTTGATTAAAAGAATAAACATTTATATAGATGCCTGTATGTATGCCTGCTTATATTTTGAGTCTTTCTTTTAAAAGCATATTCATTATTTCAAACTCAGCGTAAATGAACGTCATGAACACATGAATATAACACATTTACATGACTTTTACTAAACTTTGGGGATTTCATTTTTTTCAAGGACTTTTCCAGGCCTGGAAATAACCATTTAAAAATTCAAGGACTTTTCCAGGTTTTCCATGACCGTAAGAACCCTGAAATACTACTAAATACCACTAATGCAGCATCTCAGCTGAATGACTCGGGTATTGTTCATCAGGGATAACTGTCCTCTGTTGGAGCGATTGGTAACCTGCTGTGATTTTGTCTAAATATATACATCTTCAGGGATTGAGGTATTCAGGAGGGTTGATATAGGGGACCCTGCCGTGTTGCAGACTTTACTGTGGCACTGTTTGCTGTGACACTGCAAAAAGAGGTGGAAGTCGCATTGAAGAGCAGTTAATGGATGTTTTTAGACCATCGTACTCCTTCCAGCTCCGGGCAATTACAGTGGTGGTGTTCTACAAAGCTCATCATCTCTGGCTCCTGGGCCGTCAGCCAAAACAAGAGCTGAACTACAGTGGCGGTCTAATCAATGCACCAGTCTCCTCGCGTCTGTGGGACACACTGAGAGGCTGCAATCAAATTAGTGAGCGACAGCAGATTAGCGTTGGGTCGATTCCGTTTTTTTTTCCGGTCTACGAGCTTAAACTTGTTGGATTTTATGCAAACTGGCTGAGTTTGGTTCAATTAATGTCCTCCAAAAAACTCAAGAGAAACTAAACAGTGATGCGTTCCTGTAGTGCTTCTTTTATTTATTGTCTTTAGGAGGAAAGAAAACATTCTCTGGAAAGATAATATGGCCCACATCTCAACACTATAAATTGGACATCAGAAAACATTGTGGATCAACTCTGAGTAAGTATGAGCACCAAGCATCACCAATAGGGAACGTGCAGATATTAGAATGATTTAAACCTATTTTGCACATCGTGTCTATGGCACTGTGACTTAACTAGACGCCCCGTTTCTATTCATTCCTGTCGATTTGAAAGCGCTGCAAAGGAACAGCTGATTTGTACTAAAATGAGTCCTCTAAATATCGTCACCTTCCTAAAATAATGGCCCAAGTCAATTTTTCAGGTTTGTCAGAAAACACAAAAAAAACAAATACCAATGTAATCGGGGAGCACAAGCTGCCTCTTGACACTGCACAACAGGCATACTGTAATAACGGTCAAATGATGTTATGATTACTAATATTATGTTCGAGTGAGATTTTCATTGACAAAAATGCTACCTACATTGCTAGCTTAAATGCTAGCTTTAAAATGCCATATTGAAAAGCTTGTAAAATTCAAAAGTCAGATTGTCTTTTGACTTAGGCAAAATAAATGTCCTAAGTCACACTCTTGACATTATTATACTACAGGGGTAGAATGATCTGTTTAACTGGGGATGGAGGAGATTTGATCAGAGGTGGCCAGTATCATGAGATGGTTTAGGCAAGAACATCATTTATGTCCATTATTTTAGGAGGATGACGATACGATACCTCCTCATTTGACCACAACAACCTAAGTGAGGTGGCAGCTGGCTGGAGGGCGATCGCCGGGGATCTGAGAGGTTCCTACTTGCTGATGTGACTTCCAGTAAATATCACAGTATAAAACCTGTGATTTCGGTTTAGAGAGTACAAACATCCGAAGACAGCGAGTACCGCTCGCCCATCCTTGAAGTGGTTCCGTCTCCGGTCCGATCTCGAGCGCACAGCTGATAGGTACGTGGTTTCTTTACGTGACGCAACGTTATGAGGCTTTTTTTTGTTCATTTGTTTGCTTATATCAGTCATTCACTGATACAACTACAGAAATGAGCAGCCCTGGGAGGTCAATAAAGCGAGTGGGACTGCACGATGAAGACCAACTAGCGCATCATTCGTCATGATTATTCTGATTTACATCACTTCACTCCCGTACTGCGCTACATCCCTGCTAATCACAATCAGACTGGTTTTATTCAAAGTGCATTGCTGCGCTCACTTCCACGTTGTTCTACAGTCCCGCTAGTTTAGGAGAGCACTGTAAATGAGGTTCAGGGCATCGAGTAATACACAGTACATTAGTCTTCTACTCTGGACTGCAGCATTCAGGAGTTTCCACAGGCCGTCGCTGCATGACAGCTTCCCAAAGGTGAAGCCGAAACATCTGGATTTCCCCCTGAAGCGCTTTATATGACAGATCTCTGAGAGAGGAGCACACATTTTGAACAATATTGCAGCCAACCTTTACCATTTAATTTAGCGCAGCTTAAATCGTAAATGTGATTAATATTCTATTAATCGCGCGTCCTCAAAGCTAGCACACGCACAAGCCGTTTCCCAGGCTCCTCCGCTCTCCCCTCGTCTAAGCTTCTGCCGTGCAGCTTCCGGATGAACGCAAAACGAATTCATGGAACTGGAACGATGATTACGGCAAAATAAGACCATCCCAGATTAGGCTTTCAGTTTGGTATTCGCCCGGAGCCGAGGTTGGGACTCTCCCTGGGTGCCGTAATGCCTGGATTACCTCCAGTGGGCCGCGGTCCCAGCCCTGCCCTCCACAGGACTACCATCTGTGCCACTCAGCAAATCCCAAGGTCCAGTGCTCATTCTGGGAGGCTGCTCTTCATTACATCATCTCATCACGCTCACTCGCTCTGCATGGTTGTGAGAGCTCTTCTGTTAGCTGCAGTCCTCTCCCAGACAACTCCGGGGCAATAAGGAAGCGTTTACTGCTTGTATTTAACAGCTGGACAGGCAACACGGATGCTTGGAGGAGGGTTTTGTTAAATTTAGGACATTAGTGTCAAAGGTCAGATATAAATGAGCCAAGTAGCAAGGCTTCCTGTAGTGTTGTACCGTATAGTGCGGGCACGCGAGATAAAGACAAAAAGGTCAGATGAAGTTATTACATTTTTCTGAAATAAAATATTACGCTTAGGGTGAAACCAGCAGAAGGAGAAGACCACATATTCAATGGTTGAGGAGACGGTTCATTAACTATAGATTACTTAAGATCGACAACGCTGTTGCATTATTCGAGCGTTGCGCTACACGTTAGCAACTTCAAAAAGAAAAAAAGGTCCTCAAACTCTTTGTTTGGAGCCACATCCTGTTTCGTCACTTCTAATTACACATTAAAGTCAAAGCTATTTGTGGAGCCCAACGTCATAAATCACAAATGGTCCCCAGAGGGCTTTACAATCTGCACAACAAACAACATCCTCTGACCCTCGCATTGGAACAGGAAACACGCCAACAGGGAGAAGCGATCTGTTCACGTGACAGATGTCACGTGAACAGATGAACCACGTAGCTATGACATAGTCCATCTAGAATAAGGACTACTACTACTCAAGCAGCAGCAGCAGATGGCATGATGAGCAGCGACGGTAATGTCCTGTGCTCCTTGTCATGGTAGATGAGGACAATGAGCGTAACAATGATTTGGCTAAACACATGGTTTAGTGTCGCGTGACAAACTGTAGTCATTGAGTTCATGTTTGTCGTTTTCTCAGCCCGTGTCACTAGAACAGAGGTGGGCAAACTACGGCCCGCGGGCCGGATACGGCCCGCCGAGTATTATAATTATTCTAACATTAAAAAAAATATATTAAAAAAAAGTTATTAAAAAAATATATTAAAAAAAAGTTTTTTATTTTAAATAATTATAAGTTATAGTAAAGACCGCTGTAGCGCTTCTCCGTTCCCAAGTTCAGTTTCCCGAAGCACGATGACCACAACAGACCAGCGTTGATGTTTCTTCATGCTTATTTATTGCACAGCGCTCTTTTAGGCTTTTCGTGTGTGCAGCGGCTGTCATTCAGACGCTGTTGTGGGACTACGGATAATATTATGAACCCAGACACCACGGAGTTTGATGTTCCGACGTATGTGGAGTTTACACAACAAGTATAAAGCAGAACTGGTGGTTATTTCCATGGTGGGTGGCAGAATCGGTATCCGTTTTACGGAGATAAGACCGGCGCAGTTCCTGGAGTCGGAGAAATTCACCGAGCTGTGTGCGGCTACGGATAATATTATGAACCCAAACACAAGGGTGTTTCATGTTCCGACATGTTTGGGACTTCCACAACAAGTATAAAGCAAAACTAGTGGTTATTTATTCCATAATCGATACCGGAAAAGACAGCTCTTTTTCACGGAGAGACCCGACGGCGATAAGCCACGCCCCCTTTGTCAAACACTCTCCATCCATCTGATACTGGCCCGGCCCGTCTGTCAAATTTTTTAATTCAATGTGGCCCCTGAGCCAAAAAGTTTGCCCACCCCTGCACTAGAACATACTGATGATCTCCTCCATGACAAACCTTCACTATCGGTGTTGGAACAGTTTTGAGCTGCACAGCTTTAGTAGCAGACTGAACTTTACTCACAACCTAAGGTCACCTCTGTTCCCTCAACACAGACTGACCAGAGGCGGTTTGACCCGAGAGCCAAGGTAACAAACTTACTTAACATGCTAGTCAGTTTCTATTTATGGATATTTGTTTGTGTTTATTGAAACCGTCTGTGCTCCCAGCAGCTCTCTGGTATACCCTAAAGCAGGGGTCACTAATAGGGGGACCGCGGTCCGGGTTAAAAACGATAGATCATTGAGAATTCTTAAAATTATATTTTAACAGGCGCCGCTTTTCTAGCCTTGACGGCACTCGTTCAGCGGTCCAGGAAACAGGTTAAAAAAAAAATGGAAAAGTTATAACCTTTATGCCTAAACATGGTCGGTTTGGTGCATGCTGGGTATCTATCTTTGCATAATTTTCCGCATAAGACGTGTCCGCAGAAGGAGAACGGGCAAGTTGTGTCACCTCCCACGACCACGGAAGCCTGCAGAGTCGAAAACGTCGAAGGAAGTAGGAAAAGAAAACAGTCCGGCTGCATTTGGATCTTTCAGGTATTAATATACTACCCACAAGGATTCGTAATGCTTTATTAGACTCCTACAAACTCGTAGGGTTACGAAGAAGTGTCTTTCATTGAAATCTGACTTCGTAACGACCTAGTAAAACGTTACGGCCGCCGCCAGGAAGTGACGGCGATGTTACGGGGTTTATGCAATTACATAAACTTAAACGGTAAGTTTAATTTTTTCTGTTCGGATAGAACTCTTCCCACAAGGCTTTACTGTATTTCAGCAATTTAAATGAAGTTAATCAACGTTGTGGTTCTGGAGATGCTTTAGGAAACGTCACTTGACTTATTCTTTTCTTTTCCTGTCCGATAATGGGGGCCGTGGGCAATAACTACACATAAAAGTTCATGCACACATATTTCTCTTTTTCGAAGATGACAAGAATATTATTTATTTTTTATTGATTTAGGTTTCGTTCTTTTTTTCCCCAGGCAGTTCTCTTTATGTTCATGATATCACTGAATAAATCATCTCCTCCATCATTGCGTTTAGTAATTTGCGTTTGATTTTTGTTTTGTTAATTGACCAATTTCAAATCATTAAAGCTTATGTTTTATCCATAAATGTGTGCAGAACTGTTAACCGTCATGCCGGCTGGTATTTGGCATGTGAGTGACTTGAGAAGCGATCCAATTTGTGGTTTGTACTAACCTTTTACTTTTACTTGATCGATTAATAAATTATGAAAAGGATTTACCACACCGTCGCCGTAATATTAATGTGATGTATACATTACTGCATCAAGCAATAGTACTAATAAGTACTTTAATTTTATTCCAATACTTTAGTAATTTCAGTTCAGTAAGATTTTGAATGCGGGACTATCACCAGAGTGTTTGTACACTGTGGCGTTTCTAGTTGTACGTCTGAACCGGACTAATGGACGATTGATTTCCTGCTAAGCGTTCTGTGCTGGCCGCTCTCGAGCTCACCAGACACACAAGTACTGCGGTGGATTGTGTGTCGCATGTCTTCTCTTTGGGATTCGAACCTGTGGTTTCAAGGCGTGTTGGTTTTGATTTATTTGATAGTGACTCCATAGTTTCATACAAGTACAATTCCATGGCTGGAAAAAAGGTTAGGGAAGAGTAGGATGATGAGGAAGAGCTCCTGAGCCCAGAATTAATGAGGTTGTTGTTGTTGTTGTTGTAACAGGATGTGAGGTACTTGGAAAACACAACATTGCTTGGCTCTGATGTATAATCAAGCTTCTGCAGCGTGCTGGTATGTCCGCATGGGCCTACGACCCCGCCAACGTCCGCATGGACTTATACCGGTTTCAGAGTTCCGAACGGTATGAATTTTTCATATACCGGAATACGTACTTAGACGTAAGAACTGTTGTTGCTCTACGGCAGGCAGCATATTTTATTTTTCACAGGTCAACACAGAGCGCAGCAAAGCTATTTACCTGTCAGGGTTCTAACTATAGTCACGGTTCAAAATTACACCGCCGAACTGCATGCTGGGACAGGCCAGTCGCAGCAAGTTGGGCGGCGAACAGCTGTTTGTGTGGTGTGTCTTCGGGTCTGTCTCTTCCTGTTTTTTGTGTGTGAGAATTACCCAGCATGCAGTTCGGCGGTGTCATTTTTTAACCATGACTGAAGTTAGAACCCTGACACATAAGTAGCTCCACTGCGCTCGCAGCAATAAGCTGTGAAAAATAAATGGTCCACGCCAGCGTCCGCATGGACCCACGTCCACTACGACTTCGGCATAGACCTAAGCGCGCATTCACCCATTCATATACTGATGGCAGGGGCTAGCATGCAAGATGTCACTTGCCCATCAGGACTCCAACTAACAGTCATACAACATTCACATACTGCAGGAACAGTCAGTGAAGCACATCTTAGTCATACAAATAAAACAGTTTTTTTCCTAGTAAGTCCTGCCCGCATTATCTTGTGTCCATCTGACCAGTGGAGTTCCATTCCAGTCTTCTGGAAAACACGAGGACCAAGTGTCACAAGTTTCCATTCAGTTTAGCTTTCTCCCTTAGAAACGTTCTACTTCCCTTTTTCCTGTCTTCTCTTTCTCTCACTTCTGTAAACTGAATCCCCATCCCTACTAAATGTGTTCTTAAACCTGGTCTACGTTGACCTAAAAAAACATGTGATTTATTGTATTTGATGTTTCTGTCATCAGTTGAAATGTCCGTAAAGATAAGTCTCTGTGTTCTGTAGCATTGTTCAGTCAAGTCAAAAGACAGCAACATCCCAATCTGACAGTTTGCGTTTTAAAAGAACTGAAAGTTATCCAGTGGACTTTAGTCATGAAAACAAACAGTTTAATGACACGTTTCCAGAACTTTCATCTCACAGGCTTCAGCATCTACATCCACAGAAGAAGACCGTATAAATGAACTGTGACTTCATATTATTTTTGGGTCACACCACTAGAGTTCCAAGGTCAATAATTAACTTTCAATCTCAACTTTTAGATAAATATGGACAAAAACGGAAAGAAATTGAAATTTGATATACAATTTTGATGGCATGTGGACAAAATTGTGCGCTGAGGAAGACCATTGTAGCACACTGGAAAGCTCCAGAACAGAGTGGACCTTGTGGTGAGATTGATATGTGAAGAAAGACCAGGTTTACCCAGGTCCTCCTCCTCAGACGGCGGCGGTTAAAGGACACATGTCACAAGCATACTAATTCCAACTGTACGCACTACGCAGTGTAGTCACAGTAGAATTACCCAAAAGCCCCTGCATGAAGAGAAAAATAACCTCTGGGTGTTTTTACATAATGCTGAAAAGACGCTATTGTTCTGGAAAAGAACTCAAATGAAGGAGCTATTCACTGCTGGAAGAAATGGACAAGAGTGGGAGGCAGAGCAGCTCCAGTGAAACAAAGAAAAGTCAGAAATCCTTAACTATATACTTAATACTTTTTCTTTTCTCCAATCATATGGAGCAGTAGTTTAGTTTTCCAAAGGTTTTGCCATTTGGCATCGACCGCTGTTCTGACCGTTTGAACTACCAGCGGGGAATAAAAGTGGGAAATGGGTCACGGGTTTCTTAAATGTCATTTCCAAAAATCGAAGCCCTTGAAGCTTCCTGAATGAACCCACTTCTAGAAGTTGTTTTCAGACCAACGCACTTCCAATCGTGGGGTCTAGCTCGTTCAGATGGGGGAAAGCTATTCATTAAATATGATGTCATTGTTACCGCCAGTTCTAGAGAAAAATTGTTTTTCTACCGGAGGAGATGAGGCTGGCAGAATCAATAACTCTTTTAAATCACTTCTTAAAACCCATTTTTATAGAATTGATGTCGTCCTTTTATGATCTTTTATGCAGTTATTTTGTTCCCTGGTTTTGTTTCTATATTTTATTTATTTATTTGTTTGTTTTCTACTCCATTTGCTCTTTTTGGTCATTTGTTTGGTTTTGTTGTATTCATTGCCTTTATGGTCCTTTTTGTTTACCGGTATTTAAGTTATGACTATGCTTTGCTTCTCTGTAGAGCACTTTGATAACTTTGATTTTAATGGTGCTATATAAATAAAGTTATATTATTATTATAGTTAATGTAGTCCTTTGGAATAGCCCCTAACCCACATGAGACCAAGACACTCCATATTCATTGTATTTTTAGGTCATTTTGGCACATTGAACCTTCTCTCTATAAAAACAGAGCATTGTTTTCTGTGGTCTGCCAACAGAACACCGTCAAAGAACACTTTAGAACGATTACTATTATTAGCATTGTTCTATTCAGGCTTTATCCTGAATAATGTAGGTGTTGGTTCAACTCCCTCTGGTCCTCTAGCAGCTGCAGGAGGCCTCTGTGGGTCAAACATACGGCCCGTATTTCTATTTATTCTTTACATTGTTAGCGCTTCACCGGGTCGGAGTGGACTGGACCGGGTCGGAGTGGACTGGACCCGTGCAGTCAGACGGTGCATCGATGATCGGGAGAAAAACAGGCGTTGTGACGAAATTCAGGGAGAAAGTACGAGCTGCAAATGGAGGATAAAGTTTGGGGACATTTCACTGTATTTTGCACCAGGAGGCATTGTGTTGCAAGTCTTTAAAAATGGATCTCGTCATGAAAGTGACTTCCCAAAGCGAGGGACTCTGCAGAGGAGAGCCCAGGCAGGTAAACAGTGGGCTGAGGGCTGAGTGTTTATGCACTTTATGTTTCTAGTTTATTGTAGAAAGACCTTAAAATAGGGTTTATCATCCAAAAACCTTCACCAATGATCTAAACAGAATTATTGTGGTTGTGTATGCGTTATTATGCTGTGATTTCACTGGTCTGACCCACTAAAGATCCACATGAGCAGCATGTGGCCCCTTCACTAAGAGGAGTCTGACACCCCTGCGCTCCAGCCCACATCCGGGTACCTGAGGAGCCTACCTGATCTTGTAGTTGGGCAAGGTGTGCTTCTTCTTGATCACCCGCTTTAGCTGGTTCACGATGATGGAGGTGAGCTGAGGCAGCGGCCTGCCCTCGAACTGGGACTTCACCTCGAAGTCCACCAGCGGGTCCTCCAGGAAGGAGAAGGACCAGTGGGAGAAGGGCATGCGCGTGAACTGCAGCCGCAGCCGGCCCACCACGCGCCGCATCTTCACGAACAGGTAGGCGGACTTCCCGAACACCAGCTCCACGTCGATGGCGAGGTGGAAGCCGCCATTGTACTCGATGTCCACCTCGAAGTTGAGCTCCTCGGACATGCCGTCCTCGTTCAGGTGCACGGGCTTCATGAGCGTGGCCGTCTTGAACACCGGAAGAGAGTTGCCCAGCGAGATGTCCCGCAGGCTGAGCCCCTCCAGCAGCCGGCCGGCCGTCTTGGTCTGCAGCAGCTCCTCGAACTCCACCTTGATCTTCTTGGTGAGCCAGTGCCTCACGGCGGGGGTGTCCCGCAGCTCCCGGAAGAGGAAGCGGAAGATAGCGTTGAGGAAATTGCACGTTTCGGGTCTGGCGGCGTCGGCGGCGGCGGGCTCTGCAGCCGGCGGCGGCGGTTGTTTGGGGCTGCCGCCGCCGGACGCAGCGGCGTCCTGCTGCCGCGCGGAGGCGGCCTCCTTCGGCGTGCCGGTGGACGCCGTGCCGCCGTCCTGCTGCGGCTGGCCCGGCTCTGCATGCTGGCTGGTGAAGTAATCCCTCAGCGCGCTCCCGGGCACCACTTTGACGTACTGCACCGTCCTGCCCGTGGGCTCGGGGCTCCTCCGGTATATCAACAGAAACTGGAGCATCAACGTCACGACGGCCCCGGACAACGCGGAAATCAATATCACGTAAATCATGTCGCGCGGCTGCCGTCTCGAGGACAGCGCGTGTTCATAATCAAAAAGGTTGTTGTTTTTTTAGTCGCGTTAACAAAGCGAGTTCCACCTGGTCGCTCTCAAAGCTGCCATATCATCTGCTTCTTCCCGGAGCTGCGGGCTCCTCACCTGATTGGTCGAGCGGGTCACGTCGCTGTGCGTGATGACGCAGCGGAATGTGTTTCTGTTGATGCGTTCATGGTACGTCGGATTCACCACCTGTCCGCAAAAGGAAGACCTGTTTGAGTTGACCTTATCCGGCAGGATACGTCATCCGTTTTCTCCAACTCGTGTCGTGACCACGAGCGGCTGATATGCGGTAACTAGGACGGCGTTACGAAGGAGTTTACTTTATATGAAAGAGTATAATTCATAACGCATAAAAACACATTACAGGGTTCTTACGGTCATGGAAAACATGGAAAAGTCATGGAGTTTTAAAATGGTTATTTCCAGGTCTGGAAAAGTCCTTGAAAAAAATAAAATCCCCAAAGTTTAGTAAAAGTCATGTAAATGTGTTATATTCATGTGTTCATGACGTTCATTTACGCTGAGTTTGAAATAATGAATATGCTTTTAAAAGAAAGACTCAAAATATAAGCAGGCATACATACAGGCATCTATATAAATGTTTATTCTTTTAATCAAACTATTGTCTCATTCATTTGAGTCATTTAAGGTTTACTGTATGCTTTGTATTCTCATTGTTAGTTTAAATACTACATTTACTCACTTTTTACTGTTTACACCCAGATTTCACTAAATGTTTGCTCATGGACATTTGGTTTAAAGTCATGAAAAAGTCATGAAATCCATTGATCAGAATGTGTATGAACCGGATATATGTCGTACAGTCGGTGTGTTAAAGATAAAGAGAGCAAAGAACATAAACGTGGCTGCATGTTACTGATAATAAATGGGCTGCTTCTTCTTGTTTTAATAAGTTATTTTAATAGAATGGCTTTTCTCTCGTTGCACACATAAAGTTATTCCATTTCCACCAGCTTCCTCTTTATTTAACCACATGGTGTCAGATCAGGAAACGTCCTCGCCGCTGTGCAATACCAACGTGTGATATGTGGACAAGAAAGAACACGCAAACATGTGATAAGCGTGTTGTTATATGAAACATCTGTTTATAATGCAAACAAGAACAAGGCCGTGCTTAAACAGGAGACTGTAGCATGCACTGGCTTCAGAGTGTCTTATCAACACACACACACACACACACACACCTCTGAACATCATGGTGCCTTATTTATTTTACTTTAATGCCTCCGTTTTATCAAATCATGTCTGTAAAATGCATTTAGAGGTTACCTCATAATTATAAAAGGTAAATTAAGAGGAAACCATTTACGGCAATCAACTCTTTTGGTTCAATTTTCCAAGTATTTTACTGTCTAAAACAATATTTTCCATTTGGACAAACTTTGATGGATTTGTGTGAGTCCCTTCACAACGGGACATACTAGGGCTGTAAGGCCCTGTTCAGACCTCACATCCTGTCTCTAAATACACTTGTGTCACCTGACACGTCCTCCATCTTGAAGGGAAATTACACAATTTGTCAACCTGAATGTTACATTACATTTTGGATCCGTATGTAAACATAATAGGATGGCCACCATTACTTTAGAGGATATTTTACAGTCAGCCAGAAGAAAGTTTGACCGTAACGCAACACCCAGCAGTCACATGCACAGACGTTTAAGGGACAATCAACTATAAAAAGAGGAACCTCTTTTGGGGATACAGAATGGTCCCGTAGGCCTCACAGGTGTGATATTAGAATAGAAACTAAGCAGGGAAGTATCCCATTAGAAAACTTGTGAGGCAGCAGGTTCATAAAACCTCTGTGGAAAATGCAAAATATCCTCAAGAACAACGTGAGGTCATCAGACGTATAGTTTTATCTGACTACCAGCCCAAAACCTAAATATACGCAATGTATTATGGAAGGTAAATTAAAAAATGTTTTCATGTAGAGAAGCAGCAGCAAAATGTATTGTGAAGGAATGTTTTGTCTTCCACAGCAGAGACTACTGTGTGTGTGTGTGTGTGTGTGTGGGTGGGTGTGGGTGTGTGTGTGTTCCTGGCATACGTCTTACCTTTTGTATTAACAATTTTATTTTTTCTGTAAAGAAAAAAAAAGGATTTTGGAGGCATTTCTAGTTTCACCTCTTCAATGATGACATCTTTATATGTCACAAAGACAAAGAAGCTGTTGTGACATGAACTGACCAGCTGGTGGCGCTGGATTAAAGTCTAGGAATGACCAAAAATCATACTCTGGGGAACATAAATGTCCAAATGTCATGGCACTTTGTGTCCTTCAGTTTTTCTCGATACATTTATGGACACAAGTATGTTGTGGACACTAGCTTCCCGCTCTGAATGAAACGTGTATTGCCCGTCCTGCTCCTGGATTGAATAAAGCTGCATTTAAAGCTGCGAGGAGGTGTGCATCGCATCTACGCTGACGAGTATTCGCCTATTACCGACTTCCGTTGAATTTCCGAGCGGACCCTGAAGGCAGCACGGATCCGGGCAGGCTACCTTTCCATCCCCAGGTGCATCACTCGTGAGCTGCCGCCGCTGGGCTGGTATCGGACCGGAGGATTACAGCGTTTCTACCCGTTACCGCCACGCAGAGACCGCTATCTCTCCTTCACCTGTACCTGCATGGCAGACGTCATAGACTCCACAATGAGCACTTTGAGGGCGTTTAAGGAACCATTCGGTAAGTCCGATATTCCACAGACCGTCTGTTCCGGTGTTAACTATTTAAGTTGTTTGACGTAATTTTAGTGAACGTTGAACACTATAAACTGACATAGAGACCTCCTAAAGGGATCATGGCATGCAGTATGACGTATTGTCTTTGTTGTAATAACACTAATCATATTTTATTTGATTAGCTTAATTGATATCTCTATCTATCTCTCTCTCTCTCTCTCTCTCTCTCTCTCTCTCTATATATATATATATATATATATATATATATATATATATATATATATATATATCTGTGTTTCTGCACCGTTATTCTGAGGGGAAACAGCAGGTGTTTCCTGCAACCACAACCAAGAAAGTTTCCATAATCAAAAAAATCCCTCATTCTAATAATGGAAAACCGTTACCTTTTGCCCAGTGAATCTTTGTATATATGACCTGACCTTCATGCATCCTGAGGATCTGATCAGTAAAACGTAGCAGTGCACATGTCTTACTCGCGTCTGCTGCTTTTAAATGAGACTGATGGCTGGTTTATTAAAAGACATATGTGGTGATGCAGGAGGGTCAATAAAGAGGTTGTGGCTACTCTATGTGAATAAATCCATGGCTGCACTCAGCCCACCACGGACAGTTCTGACTCGTCATCACATTATTTAGTGGCATCGAATGTCGATGCATGTGTACTTTATTGGCACACAGCTACAGTTCTGTTGCAGTGTGTTGACACCCACACACCCTGCTGTGTGTCGGTTTCAAAAAGCTCCTCCATACAAAATAACATGTTAGATATCAAATTAAACATAAAAATCAGAGCTACAATAATATATAATCCCAATGTACAACCTCTAAACACAACTCAAACAATAAATAGGATTAGGGGTTAGGTTTAGGGTTAGGGTTATTAGGTTTAGGGTGTGGGCTTAAAGGGTTTTAAACCCCCAAATTCTACCAAATATTACAGAGGACCTGACCTCGCTGTCCTTTCCTGGTAGTTACAACCCAGGTGGCAAATCCCAAAAGCATCAATAATGCTGTCTAACGCATTATAAATGATGCATAACCATTCATAAAGGAGTTAGTTGTAACTCCTCAACGCTCAGGAGAGAAAGCTTTGTCTGCATTTGATCCGGTGATTCATGAGAGACATCTATGAACATATGAGTGTACACTTTCTATAGTGAACTCACTTCTCTGTTCTATCACACACACACATGCACGTATAGCTCAGAAGCAAACGTGACCTAAAGTTTAGTTACCTAAACCTCTTCCACACACCGTGTTGGGATAATCAACACGTGTTCAGTCACACTGATTGTCTGCAAGCCTTTATGATCCAAGTATACACTGTAGTTCCCTCCACCACTACTGAACTATAATTCACCTGGAAACTATGAGCCAGGTTGTGGAGCTTTAGTTCAGTTAAAAATGGCTGCTATAATGTTGAAACTGGAGATTTAAGATGGTTCACTTGTAACTTTATTGGACTTTCATTTATTTATTTGGAGGCCTTACGCGTGAGAAAACCTGATATTATTGTTATCAAGTGACAAAGATTGAGAACAGTGAGTAGTAGCTCCAGAATCTGTCAAGTTGTGATCCGTTTGTAGTTATTTAATAGACTGAATATTGACCTTTCATACCACAGCCGAGCAAAGCCGAGTCAGATAACACACTGATGCGTTTACACTCGTTGTAGCTGTGACGGTGGTGCTGGTGAGCCAATGACACGTGACCTCTTTACGTGACCTTTCGCTCAAAGTGGCAGGAAACTGGATCCTGTCAGTAGCTCTGTGCCTGCAGGTGTAGGGGTCGACCAATGTGAGTTTTTATTGGCTGGCATTAATAGAGATATGTGTGGCTTAATGTAGATCTCTTTTCTTAAACCTGAAAGTCTTTTTTATCGGCTTTGTAGAGCCACACACACACACACATTGTGTCATTGTATCTGGCCATGCAGATAGTTTTGGTGCATTGTCCTGGGACTCGGGTTTTCCCAAAAACAATGAAGGGAAAGGGAATTTTGTTTGTGGTGCTCAAAGATTTCACAAAATTACATCAAACATTCTAAACGCCAACCTCTGTCCCAGCATACTCTGATTTTAGTGCAACTATTTCTTTGGTAGAAAGAACTATTCACAGCTTGTTTTGGAGATTATTTTAACTGGAGGTCTGACATGTCTAATCGTTTCATGGTTGTAAGTGTTTAACTAATCCACCCAGCACTTCCTCATTGACTGCAGCATGGGTTGCCAGATATGATCGGGGACAGAGTTGTGCAAGATGATGCTATATATACTGTGTGATGGTAACGATGTGTCCACCAATAGAGATTTGGCAACAATACAGTAACAATTCTCCCGTGAGGATGTGAATCTGGCAGACATTGAGGAGAAGAGGAAGCATCTCAACCATAAGAAGACTTGGTCGCTGTGGTGTCACCATTTTGTTTTCTGACCATCTTGGTTTTTTTTTCAAATAGAAGTGAAACGACTGGATGGACATTTTTAGGCAACTTTCATGAACTGAAACACATTGTGACAGGGTTTAAGTTCAGAGACGAACATCTTGTGGTAGTGACCTGTCAATCACAAGGTAGCCCCGCCCTAAAGAATACCCTGATTTATGGTCTATTTTACTCCAAATGGACCATAGTTTACTAAATGAACATGGTAAATATGAAATTAACTGTATTTGTATAGCGCTTTTCTAGTCTTCCGACCACTGAAAGCTCTTTAACCCTACATGACATCATTCACCCATTCATATCCATTCATACACTGATGGGAGGAGCTACCATGAAGGTGCCACCTGACCATCAGTATCTAATCATTCATACACATTCATACAGCACAGGAACAGCCTGCGGGAGCAATTTGGGGTTAAGTGTCTTGCCCAAAGACACATCGACATGGACTAGAGGAGCCAGAGATCGAACCGCCGATCTTTTGGCCATTTCGCCCACCCCCTAGTCAGGGAACATGATGCTACCAAACCTGGCAACTTTTGACTGTGACGTCATATTTATATTTCTCTTGGATTAAACCAATTGCATACAACAATTGGACAGTCAGGCTAGCTGTTCCCCTCACCTTCAGTCTTTATGGTAAGCTAACATCCTGACTTAAGCTTTATGCTTAACGCACAAGATAAGTGTGTTATTAAACTTCTCATCTAACTCGCAGTGAGAAAATGAGAAAGTGTAAAACCCTAAATGTTTCCCACTGGCAGAGACACTACAGTTCACTAAGCTGTTAAAAAGTGCCGTCGGTTTTTGCAGAATGTTTCTTTGTGGCTCTGATCATAGAGGACCATCCAGTGCTGTTTGGGGATGTGTCTTAAAGAGATAACATAAGCATTAAAATACCTGTCTAATCCAGTGCAGCTCAAGAAAACACACGCGCAGTGAAAGAGACACACTGTCAGCTATGCTACACATGTAGCAGAGAGTTTGCACAAGGTGTGTGTGTGTGTGTGTGTGTGTGTGTGTGTGTGTGTGTGTGTGTGTGTGTGTGTGTGTGTGTGTGTGTGTGTGTGTGTGTGTGTGGGTATGGGTGTGTGTGTGTGTGTGTATAGCTGCTCTCAGTCTAGACTCCGCTGTGGCACGGGTCAGGTATTGGCATGCCATTCACCTCCATTCATGTGTGGAAACAAGCTGACGATAAAGCAAACAGCCCACGACACAGACTGGAAACATGGGTGGTCAAAACGGAGAAAAGCTAGGTTCACCTGTGTGGAATTATGGCCCTTAGCAATGTATTATGATGTGGTTTGTATTTCATCTCTTGAACTTTACCCAGAGCGTGCCGTTACATGCCCTGCATTCCCAGAGAGGGAGAAACAATGCTCAACTGATCTGGGGTTCAACTTACACTTTATAATTGGGTAACTGGCTGTAAGTCCTAATACTTAATGCACTATATTTCAAGAAGAATACCACCCAGGGGTGCAATGTTTAGTTGTGTAATTGTAGTTTTGCATTTTGTAACATATTAACCTAGAATTCACCTGCAATTTACATTGCTGCATAATCTCCCTCAAAATATGATATCCTTTAGAGTTTAGAGGTTGATTTTCTACCATTACTTTACTGAAACCCTGCTTGAGATAGAACACTTTTACACAGCAAGCACTGTTTTTCAGACAAATATGTTATAACAAACCGAACAATTCATTGATTAATAGAGAATATAATTAACTTCCATCCATCCATCCATCCATCCATTATCAGCCGCTTATCCGGGGTCGGGTCGCGGTGGCAGCAGGTTCAGCAGGCCGACCCAGGCTTCCCTCTCACCCGCAACACTTTCCAGCTCATCCTGGGGGACCCCGAGGCGTTCCAAGGCCAGCCGGGAGATATAATCCCTCCAGCGTGTCCTCGGTCTTCCCCGGGGCCTCCTACCAGTTGGACGTGCTTGGAAAACCTCTAATGGGAGGCGTCCAGGAGGCATCCTGATTAGATGGCCAAACCACCTCAGCTGACTCCTTTCGACACGAAGGAGCAGCGACTCGACTCCAAGCCTAGATATCCTGTCCGTGAAAGTCACGAACAGGACCGGTGATAAACGGCAGCCCTGGCGGAGGCCAACACCCACCTGGAACGTGTCTGACTTACTACCAAGGATACGAACACAGCTCCTACTGCAGGCGTACAGAGACCGGATGGCCCGTACCCCAGCCAGCATGTCCATGTGGGGCCCATAAGGTTTAAATTTGGGCTGCAGATAAGGGTCCCAAGTGGGTTTGTCCGCAGTTTCCACGGTGGCCTCACCTGTGTTTGCCCATACAGGTTTCAAGTTGGTGCGGACTGGGTTTATTCACCGGTTTATTCACCGACTTTAAGAGGGATCTGACTGGGCTTTAAGTGGGACCCAAATAGGCTACATTATGGGTTTCGGTGAATAAACCCAGTCCGCACCAACTTGAAACCTGTATGGGCAAACACAGGTGAGGCCACCGTGGAAACTGTGGACAAACCCACTTGGGACCCTTATCTGCAGCCCAAATTTAAACCTTATAGGCCCCACATGGACATGCTGGCTGGGACCATACCCCCGCAGCACCCCCCACAAAAACCCCCGAGGGACCCGGTCGAAAGCCTTCTCCAAGTCCACAAAGCACATGTAGACTGGTTGGGCAAACTCCCAGGACCCCTCCAGTAGTCTTGCGAGGGTAAAGAGCTGGTCCACTGTTCCACGGCCGGGACGGAATCCACACTGTTCGTCTTGAATCTGAGGTTCAACAAGCGGTCGGAGCCTCCTTTCCAGCACCCTGACATAAGCTTTTCCCGGGAGGCTGAGCAGTGTGATACCACGATAGTTCGAGCACACTCTCCGGTCCCCCTTCTTGAAGATGGGAACCACCACCCCGGTCTGCCAGTCCAAGGGCACTGTTCCCGACCCCCATGCGACACTGCAAAGGCGTATCAGCCAAGACAGCCCAACAATGTCCAGCGCTTTCAGCATCTCATCCACCCCCGGCGCCTTGCCACCAAGGAGCTTTTCGACTACCATAGCGACCTCTGCCAAGGATATGGGTGCAACCACCCCAAAGTCTTCCGGCGCTGCCCCCTCTCCAGGGGGCCGGGTTTAGGAGTTCCTCAAAGTGCTCTTTCCACCGCCCGACGATGTCCCCAGTCCGGGTCAGCCTTATGCTCGAACATGGTGTTTGTTATGGACAAACTGTGGCTAGCACAGAAGTCCAACAACAAAACATCGTTCGGGTTCAGATCAGGCAAGCCGTTCCTCCCAATCACGCCCCGCCAGGTTTCTCTGTCATTGCCCACGTGAGCGTTGAAGTCCCCCAGGAGAACTATGGAGTCGGCAGGCGGCGCCCTTTCCAGGACCCCTCTCACCGACTCCAAGAAGGCCGGATACTTTGAAATGCTGTTCGGTGCATAAGCACAAACAACAGTCAGAGCCTTACTCCCCGCAACCCGGAGGCGCAGGGAGGCGACCCTCTCGTTCTCCGGGGAAAACTCCAACATAGCGGCGCTCAGCCGGGGGCTCGTGAGTTTCCCCACTCCCGCCCGGCTCCTCTCACCCTGGGCAACTCCAGAAAAGGGCAAAGTCCAACCCTTCTCCAGGAGCTTGGTTCCAGCGCCCGTGCTGTGCGTGGAGGTGAGCCCAACTATATCTAGCTGGTAATGCTCCACCTCCTGCACCAGCTCCGGCTCTTTCCCCGCTAGCGAGGTGACGTTCCACGTCCCTAGAGCTAGTCTATGCTGCCGGCGATCGGCTCGCCCAGGTCTCCCGCCTGGCCCGCTGCTCGGTCTACATAGCACTGACCCCGATAATTCTCCCTGCGAGTGGTGGGTCCACAGGGCGACTGCTGCTCCATGATGTTTCTTCGGGCTGAGCCCGACCGGGCCCCATGGGCGAAAGCCCGGCCACCAGACGCTAATTAACTTATTAATACAAAATATGAATTAAAGGCCGTACATTTTTATCTGTGCATCTATATACCAATACCTACAATTACTGTTTTCTACGGATACGGTCAGGGGTGGGCTGGCCATAGGGTCCAATACCGGCCCGCCTCCACCACCAACCGGCCCTCCCTCTGACATCGCTGGACCTGCTTATATTTCTACAATATAGTTGTTTTCTCCTACCATTATATTATGCAGGTCAAGGAGACACTCTTACAGGTCAAGGAGACGCTCTTACAGGTCAAGGAGACGCTCTTTCAGGTCAAGGAGACCCTCTTGCACCCTGTACTTTCGATTAAATGTTTACGTTACGCTGTTAACGCGTGCACGACTCACCGATTCTTGGCTTCTTGCCAAAAGCTGACCTTGAGATCCCCCCACAAAAAAAAGAAGCTGTAACCTAGGGGGAACACTGTAGTTCATACTAATTATACTCTCTGATTCCAGTTTCTTTATAGTGTGGTCTTTCTCTGCTGACATTCATTCCTTAAGGCTCTGTAGTTATGTATAACCATCTGATACTAGCCCAGAGTTAAGCATATTCATCTAGCAAACTATACCTACCTTGCAGTATTACAATAGTCAGTATCATTTTATTCCATGTGTCCATCCAGGCAAATTGGTGGATCCAAATGTTATTAAAAAAACATATTTGATGTAATTTCTTTATAATCATCTAAATTAATGCTAGGTTTATGGGTATGTTTCCAAGTAGGCCACTGACTGGTGGATACGTGCGATGCATTGAGCCTGCTGGTCTGACAGGAACTCCCGGGACACTTTTTCCCCCAGTCCGCACCTGGATTCGGTAGCAAAAGGGGCTCAGGTCATCCACTGTCCCAGTAGGCAACGAGTCGGACAATTTAGTAACAGTTACCACAGTCTTTACCTAATCTTAACCAAACCTTATTTGCAACATGCAAATTATAGAGCAAGAGAGACTTTTAGAAACGTTGGCATTATGACCCACAACCCTTATTGGTAACATATAAAAACTGCAAAGTAGTGGCCCCAGGTTAGAGCTTTGAGGCACTCCATTGAGCTTTAAAGTGAGACAAAAAGCAGTGTTCCCATAGGTTGGACTGAGCAACCCTTACCTCCAGTCAATGAGAATGTGGTGATGCAATGTTGCCATTGTTTTTGTTTATTGGTATGTACCTTTCACCAAGTCAAATTCCTTGTATGTGTAACGTTCTTGGCAATAAACAGTTCTGATTGTGATTCTGAGAACTGTGCTGAGGTCAAGAATAGTACAAGAAGTGCAAGAATAGAACATTATTTTCTATTCCGGCTGAGTCTGAGCTTTACCGCTGTTACCAGACTGAAATGGTATGATTTGGAAAGTGATCTCCTGTCACCGGGGAGGTCTGTCAACACGTACTGTGGATCTGCACTCCATTGCTCTTCCTCAACAACCTTATTTGTGTCTCAGTAAACTGAATTTGAATTGTGAGAACCGGAGCATGTGGGCGGAGGTTAGAATGTCCGCTCCCCTCCAATCAAATGCCCCGGTTCTGGCTCACAGAGCGGTTCGTTACCTCCTCTCGAAGCCGCTCAATATCGCTCCCCGCACGCTTCTCAGCTTCCTTTTCAAAGCACTTTGTGAACTCTATTGTTGAGTTCATAATTTCATGATATAAATGAAAACAGTTGTGGCTGAGCAATACACACAACTCATGGCGTGCGCAGTAAACAGAGCGAAATGTGAGCGTCCGATCAGGCGGCGCTCTGCGCTGCACACTCTCACTCTCCACTTTGCTCCCACTTAATGAGGAAGTACAGAGTTGAATTTAAATACAGTTTCAGAGCAACTGGATTTAATTTCATAATGTTACATTTAATTTCAGATGTATTGGGATTCAGTTTTAAACCATTAACTGTTAATAAAAATGTACAGTTTTTAAGTTGAACAATACAAATTTCAATGATGTGATTCCAGGGACTACAGGTATGGTAAATTAGCTGATAGCTAAAGGCCCAAACACACAGAAACACTGCTGGTTCTGTGGCATTTTAAATCTGATGCCTGCATAGTGCCGAGCATCAATTGACACCCGCCAATATTCAAGTTAAAAATATTAAATATTAAATGGTTAAATTAAATTCAGTTTCTGGTGACATATTTCTGCCAATACATTTCTTTTAAAGGAAAAGAAGTGTGTATGTTCAGCTTGTCAGTCAACCATGCATTATTGATTCAACACTCACATACCCCTATAACTAATAGAGCCTAATCTAGATTCTAGACCATATAATTAGAGAGAGTCTGAAAGCAACATTGGAGCAAAGTGCAATATGTCAACATTTCCCAGTACATTTGTGTAGGCTGTTAACCATAAAACTTTGGTGAAGGGGATTTACCTTTAATTTCCTTTGAATGGATTACACTGTCTGTCACCACCTGCTAAAAAAAGTTAAAAGGTTTCATCTAGACATGTAGCGTTACTGGCAGCCAGGAAATGCAGAACCATACACTGGAAAATACACGTGTGTGTGTGTGTGTGTGTGTGTGTGTGTGTGTGTGTGTGTGTGTGTGTGTGTGTGTGTGTGTGTGTGTGTGTGTGTGTGTGTGTGTGTGTGTATAGTAATGATGCACATGTGGTGAAAGTTCAGTGTCTGTGCTCATGTATGTGGGAGGCCTCTTAGTTACAACAACACATACGTCATCTTTCTCACTTTTTCCTCAACATTTGTAGGGGATTTCCATCAGTTCTTTAAATACTACGCTTTCAACATTGACTTTCTATGAATGTGGTTGCATTTGAGCAGCTAACGAAGGTCACGATATTGTAACCCTAGTTCTATGCACAGATGGAGCCTTCTACTTGACTCTCCTCCTATCACGAGCGTGCAGCCGCCCATTGAAACGCACATTAGCATCGTTAGCCAATCAGATTGCGTTCTGCAAGCATATTCTTTGTTTCAAAACCTTCTTAACCTGAAAGTATACACCTTGAATACAACGCTGGTGAACCAATCGCCCCAATGAACCAGTACACGGTGACTTCTGGATTCTCAACATGTAGGAGCCCACGATGGCTAGAACATCACATGGCCCATTGCTAGGCTAGAACATCACATGGCTCATTGCTAGGCTAGAACACCACACGGCCCATTGCTAGGCTAGAACACCACACGGCCCATTGCTAAGATAGCACATCACACGGCCCATTGCTAAGCTAGCACATCACACGGCCCATTGCTAGGCTAGCACATCACACGGCCCATTGCTAGGCTAGCACATCACACGGCCCATTGCTAGGCTAGCACATCACACAGCCCATTGCTAGGCTAGAACATCACATGGCCCATTGTTAGGCTAGAACATCACATGGCCCATTGCTAGGCTAGCACATCACACGGCCCATTGCTAGGCTAGCACATCACACAGCCCATTGCTAGGCTAGAACACCACACGGCCCATTGCTAAGATAGCACATCACACGGCCCATTGCTAAGCTAGCACATCACACGGCCCATTGCTAGGCTAGCACATCACACGGCCCATTGCTAGGCTAGCACATCACACAGCCCATTGCTAGGCTAGAACATCACATGGCCCATTGTTAGGCTAGAACATCACACGGCCCATTGCTAGGATAGAACATCACACGGCCCATTGCTAGGCTAGCACATCACACGGCCCATTGCTAAGCTAGCACATCACACGGCCCATTGCTAAGCTAGCACATCACACGGCCCATTGCTAGGCTAGCACATCACACAGCCCATTGCTAGGCTAGAACATCACACGGCCCATTGCTAGGCTAGAACATCACACGGCAGTACCTCTGCGATCGACCGGTCGATCGCAGAGGTACTGCGTGTAGATCGCATGCCATTAAAACAAACAAAAACTTGACCGACAAAACCCAGCTCCCAGTGTGCAAATTAATGTCCATCACCACGGACGCTGCGCCCGCAATGGTCTGCCAAGTGCAGGGAGGACGATGTTTTCCCAGACTTCCTTAATTACCACTGCATAATACATAGGGTGACCAGATTTGAGTTTGTGAAAAAGAGGACACTTCGTTCCGGGGGGGGTAGCAGTAATGTGTAGCATGCCGTGAACTTACATTTACGTTGAGATCGGTCGACCAATGACAGTTCTCCCTACAGTCAGAGCTTGCGCAAGATGGTGGAACGTGAGGGAGATACCATTTCCAAAACTTGTAAGGGGGTAATAACTATTTTCCTGGACGTAGCAAAATCCCGGACGTTTTTGGAATCCCTGCCGGACGCTTTTTTTAGGTCTCGAAAAGAGGACATGTCCGGGAAAAAGAGGACGTCTGGTCACCCTATAATACACCAACATGCATTATGCGCTACAATGCTAAACAGGAAAGAGATCATGGATGTGGCAACGAAGATCGTCTACTCTATTCGAGCGAGAGCTCTTCAAAGACGGCTGTTCTGCACACTGATGTGAGACGGCTTAGTAGAGCTCTGTCCGGAGATAAAGGAATTTCTCCATGTTGTTAAACATGCAGAATACAACCAACTACATGATGATCAGTGGATGCTAGACTTGGCATTTTTAACCGATCTGTTGAATGACCTTAATTTAGAGCTGCAAGGGAAAGACAAAACCGTGGTTGATATGATCAGCTCAGTTAATGCTTTCGAACGAAAAAAAATGCAATATCTGTCCTCAAAGCTGCAGCGCCATGATTTGGGGAACTTCCAAAACCTGGCGTCAGAGCTGAAGACGCAACGGAAGGTGTGTGCGCAACTTGACAGAGCAGCTTGACAAGTGTCTGTCAGAGTTTATTTATGTGAGTCAGCCTTTTCCCACATGAACAATATTAAGTCCAAACAGCGTTCCACCATGACTGATGACCATTTGGTCTGCCTGAGGCTGGCTACCAGCAGCTACTGTCTGGACTATGCAACCCTGCTGGTTCCATTCAGTGAAGTCATCAGAGTAATTATGTAATGACCAAAAATGTACAGAATTGTATTGTGTCACAAGGGTTCATGCAGTTATGCAAGGTACGCCAATATTGTAAAAAGTGTGGGCACCCCTGGTCTTGATGAACCTCTGCTGATAGTTTTTGTAATGGAAAAATAGTCATTCTCAATTCTCAAGTTATTACTTCTTTTTTTAAGTGAGACTGTAAAATTTTTATTTTGCTTGAAGTCACAATAATACTTGACACAACTTTGACTTGGTGTGTAGGATAACTGTCCATCAGAAGCAATATCAAGGTTCAATATCAAGGTTCTTCTTCGATTTTTGTAAGTTGTAAAGTTTTAAATTGTTGTCGCTCAGCTCCAAGCCCATTGGATTCTTTATACAATATTTAATATACGACATAACTTGTAGGCGGTGTATACGGGTGTGGCTCATTATTGTGTTTGAAGTAGTTGACGGAGCTCAAAGGCTCAGAGGAAGAAGATTAACAGGCTTTGCTGCTCATACAATACCTGTTAGTACACTCTGTTACCTGATGGGTCGGGCTTTTAATTAGATTTTTCTCCTTGGCAGTACTCAGTATTTCACAATGCATCAGAGATATGTCTGTTTACATTTTGAGTACAGTGCACAGAAAGAGAAATCTAAAGGAAGAAGTAGCATTCTTATATGCAATAATGACAATGTGACTATTATGCCGGAATCCAGAGCATCTAAAACCAGGCCGGCCATGCGGGCCGGTCACTCTGTCTCTGTGACCTACATACATGACTGCTCCCTCTCAAGGGAACAACACCTTGGAAGCTGCATGGAGGAAACGGGCTGCTTACACCTGATCACTTAATCCTAATTCTAGTTTCCCATGCAAAATAAAGTTTCATCGACATAGAGTGTAACCCAAGAAAGGCCAGATGAGTTCTTTATTTGGAGCCCTTTGGGTACAATGGCTTCACAGTGACGTGGACTGATGAAGGCCCCGTCCCCGAGCTGAAAAGCCGCCTTTGTGCTGCTCTCCCAACTCATCCGTGAATGTGCTCGCTAGAAATATTCCTTTTCAGTGTTGAAGGCATTTGATTTAAAGGTTTTTCCATGTTGGTGCTGAACAGTTATTTCATTGTTTCTCAGAAACTTTCATGCACTAAAAGCTGGTTTGCTTTTGGAGAGCAAACACAAGACTACAAATTACAGTTTACCTCCTGTTAATGCTCATGGTGTGTCATTACGACCCCGTTTGACTGCCGACATTAACTCCTCCAATACGTCACGCTCACTACCAGAATGCCCTCGGTGGCTGGAGGAAGTGGCTTTTCTCTGCATCTCTGCTGCTGACAGTTTGGTGAGAAGAAGGAAGAGGATGAAAAGAGTCGAGGTGACAGCATGTGTTGAAGCGTTTCCCTCTTTTTTGGTCACAGACAGAAGCAGCTCTGAACCCGTGGAGGACACAGACACCACCAGCTTTGTGGCAGAATTTGTAAGCACCTTTTATTTGATCTTTTCTCCACTCGTGTTGTTTAACTGCCTCATTGTCTTGACTTGTCTTCCATCTAGTTTGCTTTGCACTGATTTCTCATTGTCCCTCCTCAGAACGCAGTCTCACAGTAATCTGCTAAGAAATGTAGCATAACTGAGCACACTGTGATTGGTGGAGCCCGAGGGCTCACTGGAGAACAGGTTGCAGCAGGCTGTTCTCTCTCTTTGCACACCAGAGTCATGTTCTCCCACAGTCACTGACTACGTCTGGAGTCTCACGAACAGAGCAGGTTTCTCTTAAGCTTTGTTCCTGTTCTCTCTAATGTTCTCTTGTCTCCCCCACAGTCCCTGGAGGCCAATTATCCAGTGCAGGTGACAGATCCTAATGGTAAATAAGGGTCAAACCACAATGGTCCCTTTTACAAAGCATATCATACCAACTCTACATTCTCAAATAAAAGGCAGAAACAGAAAGAGGCACGGTAAAAAACAAATAGGGGGTGAAATTACCTTTACTGTAATCACATGTAAACTCAGCATGATGTATTGCACGAACAGAAATAGATCAACACCAGCGAGGATCGTGCCCTTTGACCCACTAGAAGGCTTTTAATGGGGAACATGCGTGTAGGAGGTGTTGACCTTCAGTGATGAGAGATTAACAGCGATGGAAAACTGGCATAGTAGAAGTGACTTGATAAAGATTAGTGTACTAGTAAAAAGATGTGTTGAGTATGTGACAAATACAAGGTGCACAATTACAAATTCAGATTAGATGTAAAAACTCCAATACAAATAGAAAATAAAAACTGAGACTAAACCTAGGTATGACATTTGACAGCTGATTGAAAGTGGAACAGCCACTCAGTCGTCTCAGATATAGAATACAATGTGTGAATAAAACACAGCAAACTGGGTCTAATGTACAACATCCTGGTTTTGTTTAGAATAACAATGTTTGCTTCATTATTTAAGTTCCAACTGTACATTTAAAAAAGTGAAAACGGGACACAAACAGCGGTGTCCTGGGTGAAAGGCCTGCATGGACTCATCCATCCATTTAGACACCTCCTTATGTAACTATGATTAGAATGTATTTGTGATGTCACAAGTAAACGTTAAGTTGTTTAGGAATGTGAGGCCTTTAGGTACAATGCTCACTGAGACCAGGCCTCTATTTGATAATTGACCGTACATTGGAAACTGTCTTCTGTTATTGTGATGAAAAGTTCAAACACATTTGTCAGTGATTATTAGTATTCCTGTGTTTTTATTTCATCAGTAACACTGTAATGTGTCTCCAGCAGACGCTGTGACTCTTCACCTGAGCTCCATGCCCTCTGGATTCCTGAGCCCCTCAGACAGAATAAGACAGGTCAGTATTGATGCAGCCGGTGTTTGACGCCGTCATCTTTCACAGAGACACAATTCCACACAGACGTCACTAAATAAAGTAGATTTACACAGAATGATGCTTAACCCTAGAACACTAACGTTGGGTGATTTTCACCCGAGCGATTGTTGTTACGTTATTTTCATTGTGTTGCTTTTGTCTGAGTTGCGTGAGTCTTTGTGTGCTCACTGATGTTAGTGAAGGTAGGCGTGTCTTATTGGAGGTAGGCGTGTCTTAGTGAAGGTGGGCGTGGCTTATGTGTGTCTTATTGAAGGTATGCGTGTCTTAGATGTGTCTTATTGAAGGTATGCGTGTCTTAGATGTGTCTTATTGAAGGTAGGCGTGTCTTATTGAAGGTGGGCGTGTCTTAGATGTGTCTTATTGAAGGTAGGCGTGTCTTATTGAAGGTATGTGTGTCTTAGATGTGTCTTATTGAAGGTAGGCGTGTCTTATTGAAGGTATGTGTGTCTTAGATGTGTCTTATTGAAGGTAGGCGTGTCTTATTGAAGGTGGGCGTGTCTTAGATGTGTCTTATTGAAGGTAGGCGTGTCTTATTGAAGGTATGCGTGTCTTAGATGTGTCTTATTGAAGGTAGGCGTGTCTTATTGAAGGTGGGCGTGTCTTATTGAAGGTGGGCGTGTCTCTCTGCTCCATTCCCTGTTTTTTTCAGGCAAGTGTATGGGTGATTTTCACCCGACGTTAGTGATACAGAGTGAAAACAGAGAGAAAATTGAAGGAGACTTTTCCTTCACTGGACAAGACTCACATGTCCCAGGAACATGTGGACCAAAGAACAAGTTCATAGTTCCATTATTTATATTTTTAATCATGTTTTATTGACGATTCCCTAATTTTTCACCCGATTTTAAGCCTTTTGTTCAGGGTCTCCCTATGATACCTGTTTATGGTTTTATGAGAAGTTCAATAGGGTAAAATAAAAGAAGAGTACTTCAACTTGCCTTGTATTGTTGTATTTTACTATATTTTATCGGGTACATTATATCGGGTGAAATATACCCGACATTAGCGATATGTTACTATTTTTAACGTTAGTGTTCTAGGGTTAAAGCTTAATTTCACTTTCTCACTCTCCCCTCAGGCCTCCTGATCTTCCTCTCTCTTCTTCTTTCTTAAAAGTCCGGTAGTTTAATGTTGTTGAACATTTAACCACAAACGGTTCCGCCTGTGGTAAGCAAGCGTGGTGGCGAACTTTCACCGACCGCTCTTATTGCGAAGAGCAACATGATATACAAACTTAATCCAGTGGCAGTTATAGATCATTTATAGATAGAGTATACAGCAATATACAACGGCATAATAATCAGCCAATGAGTCACACAAGCAGCTCGAGGAAATAAACAACCAATAGAGCTGTTTCTTAGTCCCCTGCGGTTCTTCACAAAAACATGTCGAACAATCACTTTAATAATTCGGTATAACAGTAAAATCAGTCATGTATTAATGCCACCTACGTGTGGTCTGTAGTACGCTGACCATTAAATAATATATTGGTGTATTCTTCCGATTTATGACCGCCATCAACCAATCACCAATCTCTATCAATACTATGCGTCTCTTGAAGCTTGTCTGGATCTAAATGCATATTAAGGTGTTGTTCTATCGCAGCAGAGGTCTGTGAGTGCTTCCTCGTTGAGGCAGTGAACATACAGGATGTGGTTTTATCCCACTGAACTGGAGGTGCAGCTGCGAGCAACACGCTAATAACACGGCAGGAACACAGAAGGCAGAAAGCGTGTTAACTTCATAACAAGCTTCATAAACTTTACTTTATTTATTTGATGTGGACATCACAGTGGCATTATAATTCATAGCGTACATCTATGCACAAAAAAACAGATGCACTGTGTTGAGTGTATATAGCGAAATGCTAATTTCCAACACCTGTATAATATAGAATAGAATAAATAGATAAATGAATTAATAGAATAAAAAAGAGAATACATCCACAGATACATACACAAAGTAAAAGTATGTGTTACAGGGGTGTTACATGTGTGAACAAAGATGACGTTGTTAAAAAAAGATAAACTAGTAAGAAAATGTCTTGAAAAGAGAACTGGTCCATTCCAGTCTGTCCAATCCCCACTACAATGCATACATCCCTCCAGGCGCAGTGCCTTGATGCTCGGCCTTGATGCTCGGCCTTGATGTGTCGGCGGTGCAGTGGGGCTTCTGTTGAGGCATGTTTCACTAAACGCAGACACAGTTTCAGGCACATAACTTGCATAAGTAAAGACATGCACCTGCCACCACCAAACACATCGGGAAAACACTGGAGAAAGGAAACCAAACAGTTTTGTGGAGCATTAAGTATTCTAGTACAGCGTATCTTAGTCCAAAACAGGAAGGGAGTATTACCAGAATAGGCGGTAAAAGAAGTGAAATACACTATATACCCCCAATATATTATATCATATCAATATTAATTAAATTAATAAGGCCCATTTTCAATCATGCAAAAATAAATAAACAATGAACACATTTAAATACGCTGATATGTTAAATGCATTTATTTCATAATTAACATTTAATTTGTACAATGACAAAGAAACAAGAAGGTTCCAGGAATGTGCCTGTTGTTGATATGTGGAGAGAGGATAGATGTTTAAGAAGTGGACAGCTGCAGCTTTAAGACACGATGCAAAGACTTCTATACAACCAGAGGGGTCTCCCCCTGGTGGTCAGGAGAGAGAATGCAGCTTTAACACACGAAGCATATACTTCTATACAACCAGAGGAGTCGCCCCCTGGTGGTCAGGAGAGAGAATGCAGCTTTAACACATGAAGCATATACTTCTATACAATCAGAGGAGTCGCCCCCTGGTGGTCAGGAGAGAGAATGCAGCTTTAACACATGAAGCATAGACTTCTATACAACCAGAGGAGTCGCCCCCTGGTGGTCAGGAGAGAGAATGCAGCTTTAACACATGAAGCATATACTTCTATACAATCAGAGGAGTCGCCCCCTGGTGGTCAGGAGAGAGAATGCAGCTTTAACACATGAAGCATAGACTTCAATACAACCAGAGAAAGAATGCAAGTTTAAGGCACTTCTGCATTAGCTTCACTTTCTTTTATTTTTACACTGTCATACTAAGTTATGTATCATGTGATGATGTGAAAAGTGATGTGTTTCTATTACTGTCCTCATATTGCAGTTGAGTTTGAGCCCTTGAAAGAAACCCAGTAACCAGGATGTGATGTAACTGATTTGTGTTTCTCTGTGTTGTAGCCAGTTCAAGATGTTGAAGAATGCACCTGCCCAACATCTACTTCACCAGGTATATTCATTTGTTGTAATGATAGTAAAATCATGACTTCATCCTTCTGTATTAAAATAGCGTTCATTTGTTGATGGATTGTTAACTTGAAATATTGCCAAAAATATTTTGTTATTATATTATTTTGAAAACATATTGAATTTGTAAGCTGTGAAATGACAGCTGGACACAGAGGTGTCTAATACAGTCTTTCTTCAAAAGGCCGACTTTGAAATAAATACCAACTTTTATCCAGCTAGGCGCGCTCAAAAGCGTTCCCAAGTGCCTATTTTTCAGACTCCCCTAGATAAAAAGCAGTGCACGCCGCATGTCATGTGACGAGGAACAACCAATCACAACTGGCAGATATCTTTTCTTTCTTTTGTTAAAATCACTCACATGTTAATGATCATTTTAGTGCCGGGCTACCCGGCTATTTCACGTGCTTCACCCTCTCCGTCCAACGACGGTGAAGCTACTGTGAGCAATTGACAGGGCTGGAAATCCATTTACTTTAGTTTTGACTTTGTTTACTGTAAAAGTCGGGTAACAAGCCTCTCCTACCTCCGGTCAGTGTCCCCGCTGCTGCTGCTGCTACTGCCCGCGTCCCCTCTGCCCAAGTCGGGTGTCGAGCCTGGTCCCGCTACCTTCGGTGGTTTTCGGGGAGCTAGCGGAGCGCTAGCGGAAGTTAGCGGGGAAGTAACAGAGCGCTAGCAGGAGCCCCAGCTGGCTACAGCGGGGAGCTAACGGGGACACTGACCGAAGGTAGTAGCGGCTCGTAACCCGACTTTTACGGTAGTTTCGTCAGCGCGGCTTACTGCTACATTACAGCAGCATCATCATCATCGTCATCATCATCATCATCACAGCGTGAAGGTTTTGGTTGCTTAGCCACCTCCCCGAGCACCTTGAATAAAAGGATTAAAGTGGCACGGCTGGCGCTATTGATGCGACAGCACCTGACACATGTTAACAGGAGGCGTTTTCATCCGATAGCTGACAATAGAGACATGGGGAGATGGGGGGGTTGGTATACGCAGAGACCACGAGGTGACAGGGACACCCAAAATGGCCGTACTTTGCGATAGCCTTCAGGGGCCAGATAGCTTATAAGTGACTGAATAAATGAATTAAACTTTAGTTGAGATATTTATCCCCTTTCAGATTTTGTCTGTATACTATAATTCGCAATGTACACATTCTCTTGTGCTAACTCAGTCTTCCTTGTCCATCTCTGAGCTCAGACCACCCCAAAGAACTGCAGTTTCTAAGCAGCCCCTGTGAAAAGTGCTGCTGCCCAGCGCCTCCTCCCAAGATAAGTGATCTCATGAACGACAAAGATCTCCTGGACTTATTGCGGCTCAAGCTGGATCCGAATCACTGCACCATCAAAAACTGGAAGAACTTTGCAAGTCGCTGGGGGATGAGCTACGATGAACTGACCCTGCTGGAGCACCGGACCCAGGGCTCCTTGTCCCACAGCCCCACCCAGGAGTTCCTGCTGCGCTACAACCAGAAGACAGTCACTGAGCTCACCGAACTTTGCCGCATCTACCAGCGCATTGACGTGCTGCGACTGCTGCAGAGCTGGATAGAGAAAGACTGGCCGTCACGCTGGCAGCATGCTCATTAACGCCCTGTATATTTACCTTCTGTCAGGGTTGATTTCTTCCTCTTAAGATTTTTATCATTACTAATTTTAGTGAGTGATCTTAAGAAAAAGATAAAACAATGACCAACAGACAGAATAGCACTTATAAGACTTACAGCTGATTACCAGTTTGGTTTTCTTTTTTAGCCATGCTAGCTATGGATGGCAATGTTGTTTTGTCTGATGGCCAATCTGTCGTTCTGTCGGTTGTCCAGACTGAAATATTTTAACAACTGTTAGATGGAGTACCCTGACATTTTGTACAGATATTCAGGCTTTCAATGACCTACATTTCTCCACGTGGGATCAATAAATGCTAATCTTATGATCCATGGACCCCAGGGCATGACTCCTATGACCTTGGGGAGCCCCTTACTTTTCCTATAGCGCCATCAGCAGGTCAAAATGTTCTCTTATCCAGTGTTACGTCTCAACATTCACTCTATGAATTGGGACACATTTTTGTACAGACATTCATGGTTCCTAGATAATGTATGCTAATGGCTGGAGATCTCCTGACTAGCATTTATAGTTTTGAGAGTAATGTCTCAACAACTATTGGAGGGTTTGCCAAGAAATTTGGTGCAGGCATTCATGTTCCCCTCGGGATGAATTGTAATAAATTTGGTGATCCTCTGCTTTTTCTGGAGCGCCATCATCAGTTAAATAATTGTATTTGTCCAATACTCTGGTTTTTGATCAGCGTCAGCTTTACTTTGTGTTTAGTGATAATTAGCATATTAGCATTCTAACATGCCAATTTAAGACGATGAACATAGTAAACATTATACCTGCTGAACATCGGCATGTTAGCATCTTCATCATGTGCATGTTAGCATGCTGATGTTAGCATTTAGATCAAAGCGCCGCTGTGCCAAAGTATTCACAGAGCCGCTAGCATGGCTGTTATTATTGTGCATCTGACTGCATTCGTCTTGAGGGAATGTCAGAGTATTTATTTTTTATTAAGTATGTTTTATATTTGGAATTAAAACTCATGCTCATACAACATAGACGCCATGTTAACAGATATGTCACAACCTTTGAGTGATAACGACAGGCTGTCTTTTTTACTGTGGAATGGAGCTAAATAACCAATATCAGAAGATTGTACTCAAAACTATATTAATTTCATAGATATCTCCTACATTTTGTTCAACTAGACAATATTCTAAAAAATAATCGAATGTTAACTTTGCAAACCAAAACTACTGTTAAACCTTTTGCTCACCTCCATGTTATTTGTTATTCAGTTTGAAGAAACAAGCGGATTCTATTTTTTTATTGCACTTGTTTTTGTCAGTATAAAATAAATGCATGTCAAACTCTGTAAAAGCTTTAGTCATTTTCAAAGGAAAACTAAGAAGCAACTTCAACCTCAAAGGCAAATGTCTGTTGAATTAATGCAGTTACAGGCCTTTTGTTTTGAATAAGGAATTATATTTGTTCAATTTACCAGCAACGTTTTGTATTATTAGAGCTCATTAATTCCTAAATATTTTTCATAGTAATACGGCACTATTGGAAAAAGAGAGACGACATTTAGTTGGCACATTTCCAATTAATGCTATTGTATCCTAGAACATTTTATTCCTTTTACAGTAGATTAACTCAATTTATGTGGAGTAAAGTTTACAATAATACATAAATCACATTTATTTGGCTTATACTTGAGATTTTATTTCAAGGACATTCCTTTTTTACCAATAATTAGGACCAATTTAAGTTTTTTTTCCAAAAGCAGTTTCCTATAAATGTCTTTGATAAATACGGATTTGTAAATGAATAAATTGTAAAGCATCTACATTAATTTACTTTGCATACAAACTATTTTTTTGGTAAAGAATCACAAGGATATGGAATCAATCGAGTCATTTATTGAAGAAAAATATTCACAAACACATTCACACAATTATCTTATCGAGTAAAGACTTTAAGGTAAAATAATGCACTTCTTAGAAACGTAAAACAGCTTAATGTGATCACATGCAATACTTGGGCAGTTATGTAATAAGTAACATACTTCCAAATCAACAATGTTGGGAAAAAACCTGATATAAATAACATGAATATACACAGTTTATAACACATTTATTCACTTTTCTACCTGAAGTTATTCCACAAGACGGATACTATAGCTGGTAGTCGGGAGAGTTCGGGCCAAGCTTACTAGAAAATATCGTGAGTTCGGGCTAGCAGGTAAAATACATTTAGTGTTCCAATTAAAGTATTAATAACTTAGAGAAACATTGTGTGAAATAGGCCACCTCTTATTTCCCCTCTCTTTCTCGCTCTCTCAAACACAGACAGACACCACGAGCTGCAGCACTCATGTCTGCTTTTTCTCAGTCCTCGTCTCAGACCTCAGTCCTGACAAAGTTTGCGGTTAGCGGGTCAGGTCAGACGGTGCCAATTGGCTTTCATAACGAGTCCGATGGGTGCTGGTAATAAAGAACGCCGACAGGCGCATTACTGTCATGGTCACAAACAAAAAAGGCAAAGATTTGGTTAAGTTAATGTATATACAATGTTTCCAGACTGAAGCTTTACTTATCAGGTAAGCCTAACAGGAATTAGTCAGCATCTGAATCCTTGATATCAATTAAGGCCGAGCATATTGGAGAGGCTCAATGACATTTTGTCGTTTTCATCTGATGTCGAAATTCCAGGGGCTACCAGGCCAAGTGCAGACTCTGGCTTTTCAACTTTGAAAGTACCTCCTCTCACCAAAGAAGAATCTGCGTCTGTCGAGGAACTGACATCAAGACTCGGGGCGGAGAGCTTCAGACCGATGTCCGTTTTTGCTTCGGTTGGTGAGCCGTTAGTCGAGTGTGTTTTTTCCTTTGCCATTTTCAGTCTCTCCATAATGTCAATCTTTCCTCCTCCTTTTGTATGTGTATTTATCATTGGCAAGCGGATCCCTTTGCTAACGACATAATCCTTTGACTCTGTGTCAAGCTTTGATAAGCTTAAAATATCCTCAATTCCTCCAATGCCATCAATACTGTTCCTTGGTAGTTTGTGGGTTTTGAATACAGGAAACGCCACGTCAGCATTAGCCACATCAGTTTCAGAGTCATCACCGCTTCCCTCTTCATTGGCTACAGAATTGGAATTGAATCCCCATTTGAAGGGCCATCTTGACTTACTTTTTGGAGAACCTTCAACTTCAGCATCTGCTTTGGCTGTAATATCCAGTTCCGGTGTTTTAAGGCTAGTCTTCACTTCAGGAGCAGAGACAGATAAATCAGGTGAACTGATCCCTCCTTCAACACTGGGAGTTTTGATCTTCACATCAGGTGAGAATTCAAGATTTGCGCTGGTATTATCCGCTTCTATTTTATGCCCTGGAAGGCTCAGCTTTGGAAATTTCCAATGTGAGGATTTAGGCTTTTCAAGATTGGCATCTACATTTGGAACTTCGGGAACTTCGATGGCTCCCGTAGGAGTGCCTATGTTGATCTTTGGTGCCTCGATTCCAGCCTCCACTGAAGGATGAACACTGGGAACTTTTACTTCAGGACTTGAAAGACCAAATTTTGGAAGCTTGAAATGAGGAAAATTAAAGTCACCCAGATCTGAATTAAAATCTAGATCTGGTGATTTTAACTGCGCGTCAGGAGCTTTAAGGTCTGCTTTTGGCAGGTTGATATCCATGTTTGGAGCTTTCAGTGTGCCAGGTGCTTCCAGTACAGTTTTTGGTGCCGAGAGGTTTCCATAAATCTTCGGTGAAGACAGGCTGAGATCTGGTGCATTCAAGTTGAGATCAGGTACCTGGAAGTCTGCTTTTGGTAGATCCAAACTGGGTCCGGTTACATCAGCTTTGGGCAAATTAAGGTTTCCATGTGGACCCTTAATATTCGGGGTTGAAAGATTGATGTCTGGTACACTGATGTTTGTATTGGGGGCAGAAAGGTCAAGATCAGAATCAAGATCTAGATCTGGAGTACTGAGATCTCCTTTAATAGTAGGCAGATTCAAGTTAGGTGCTTTGACATCAGCTTTTGGCAAGTTAAGATTCACGTCAGGAAAATCAACATCGTCAACATTGAGATTAGGTCCTTTTACTTTTGGCCCTGACAAGCCAAACTTTGGAAGATCTATTTTGGGTATCTTTATTTTTCCAGCTAAGCCATCAACCTCTGGAGCTTTAAGGTCTATACCAGGACCTCCTAGATCAGCTTTTGGTACATTAAGGTCAAGATCTGGTGCATTAAAACCCATCTTTGGTGCAGACAAGTTGAGACCGGGTGCTTTGAGGTCTACATTAGGTGCAGCCACATTGCCTTTAGGTAAGTCAATGTCTGGCATGCCGATATTTAGGTCCGGAGTCTCAATCCCACCCTTAATTTTTGGAGCACTCATATTCAGATCACCTGCCTTGAAGTCCATGTTGGGTACCTTCAGATCAGCATCAATGTCCCCTTTTGGACCCTTCAGTGTGCCGAATTTGGGTTTCTTGAAGTTGAACCATTTCATTTTTCCAGAACCGTCCAAATCTGGAGCATTAATGTCTAACTCTGGGCCTTTCAGGTCAGCTTTGGGTAAATTTACATCTGGTGCATTTATCTCACCATCAAACCTTGGAGCTGTGAGACTCAAGTCAGGGGCTGAAATATCCGCATCTAGATTTGGACTATCAATCTTAGGACCTGAGAGTGACCACTTTGGCTTTTTTAGAGTAGGCCATTTGATCTTCCCAGAATCTATATTTGGTGCATTAACATCCACATCAGCTCTGGGTAAATTCAGATCAACACCAGGTCCATCAAATGATGCTTTAGGAGAGAAATTGAGGTCAGGTGCTTTTACATTAGCATCAAGGTCAACATCTGGGCTTTTCACCTTTGGCCCAGAAAGCAGGAACTTGGGCTTTTTGAGTGTTGGGAACCTGATTTTGCCATCTGGTGCTTTAACATCAACATCAGCTTTGGGTAAATTCAGATCCATATCTGGTGTGCTCATCTCTCCTTCAATTTTAGGAACCGAGAGATCCACATCTGGTGAGCTCAGATCAACTTTGGGGCCATGAAGTTTGGGTTTTTTCCACTTCAGATGAGGCCAGTTAATTTGTTTAGCATCCATGTCAAGATCTGGGGCCTGAAAGTCTACATTGGGGCCGTTAAGGTCAGCTTTTGGGAGATTCAGCTCAGTATTTGGTACATTAATGTCACCCTCAATCTTTGGAGATGAGAAATTCAAATCGGGTGCGTTTAGGTCTGCATCTATGGATGCTTTTGGGCCTTGAAGTTTGGGCTTCTTCCATTTCTTGTGAGGCCAATGGATTTTACCAAATGGAGCCTCTCCATCAAGGTCCAGGCTTTGCATGTCTAGGTCAGCCTTCGGCAAATTAATGTCTGGGGCATTTATTCCACCCTCCACTTTTGGCAGAGAGGCATCTAAATCCATATCAGCTTTTGGGCCATGCAGTTTGGGTTTTTTCCATGTATGAGGCCAGTGGATTTTACTAGATGGGGCATCAATGTCGAGATTTGGAGTTTGAACATCTAGGTCAGGGCTTTTGATGTCAGCTTTGGGTAAGTTGATGTCAACATCTGGTGCACTTAGATCCCCATTGATCTTTGGTGTGTTGAGGCTGAAATCAGGTAAAGACATGTCAGCATTTAAATCGGCATCTGGTCCTTTAACTTTGGGACCTTTCCATTTCTGATGGGGCCATTTGATTTTGCTTGAGGGTGCCTCGATATCAGCATTTGGGGTTTCAAAATTTAAGTCAGGCCCATTCACATCCACTTTTGGCCCATTCAGGTCCCAATCTGGACTTTTAAGATCTAATTTTGGGGATGGCAGATTGAGATTTGGTGCATTTAGATTTCCACTGAAGGAAGGGAGATCTACACCACTGGAAACATCCGCATTTGCTGTTGGTGTTTTGACATGAGGGAGATTGAAGTGTGGCATTGAGAAAAGTGGGGCCTTGTATTTCGTGTTGCCCGTCTTGATTCCTGGTGTATCGATGTTAAGTGAGGCATTGGGGGTGTTGAGCTTGGGAGTTGAGACGCTGACATTAGGTGCTTTGATGGATCCATCTAAATCTCCTTTTATATCTGGTCCATTCAATCCCAGGGACGGCATTGCGAACTTGGCACCGGCATCAGCTGAGGGCTTATTTAGACTGAGACTGGGAAGGTTTCCATTGAGAGTGGGACCACCTATTTCACCCCCAAAGCCCCGTGCAGCATTTAGCTTTCCATTCAGGCCATCAAGGGAAACAACGGGTGCCTGAGCCGACGCATCCAGTGACAGGTCCTTTTTTAAATTGAGCATCTGTTGGTAATGGAGTGATAAACAAAGTAAATTAACATTGATTCAAGCTCTTGTCTCATTAATTAGTTATAACAAGTGTATACAGTTCAGTTATCATTAGCACTGTGTTGGAGAACTGCTGTTACTATGAATATAATTTCTTCCAATTTAATTGGTTTAAAAAATAAATAAATGCATTTGTCATGGGTTTTAGGGATTATTGAAGCTCCCGAATATAACATATCAGAGGAGGATGCATTGGACTGGATTGATGCCTTTTGCTCATACAACAGTCTGCTCACATCAGACTTGGTCAACTCACCCAAATAACAAAGAAAAAACATTTTGTGGTATATAGCCATGCTGATAGTTTGGATTTGATATACCCAAGTTTAGAGATATCCATTTTTATTAGAACTACTTTTGAAACACAATCCCAAGACTCGGGGTAAGAGTTTTTTTTAATTTGGGTGAACCAACCCTTGCGAAGATTACCTTTGCAGGGTCTTTGAGACCGAATCCAAAGGAGCCAAGGTCAGCACTGGCGTCCAGCTGCTTCTTTGTCACAACCTTCATGTTGTTATCATATGGCTCCAGGACCTTCAGGATCTTCAGCACTTCATTTTTGTTGAGGTGGTCTAGGTGTATAGTGGCTGCAACAATCTCATCCCCTGGTACAAGTAGAAACAATTCATCAAAAACCGCATGTTTCTATCTTTTTATATAAATCCTTTACCTACAGATACTGGTTGAGCTTTCCAAAACTGCAGCAAGAACAAAATATAAGTTTATATAATAACCTGTTTTTAGGCCACTCCTTGCAGCAAATGTGTCATCTGTGATTCCAGTAATGACGACTCCTTCCTCAGAGTTGTCAAGGATCAGACTTTCTGAGAAAGTTCTACTCTTGCTGTCCCCGCTCTATGTTTGAAAGTGGTTCACAGTACATAAGATTAGACAGGCACCATTTTAAGAACATTTATTTTGTGACAGTCATATGTACTTATTTTCATTCTTACCATCATTTCTTAGTTGTATTTACAGCCACATATCATTGAAGTTTTGACCAAAATACAAGAAACCACAGCAAAGTTATCTGAAAAACACCAGAGAAAAGAAACTTAAAATCAGTGTCAGTCATTATCATTTTCATAATTTTTCATGAAAAGCCTTTATCTCTTTTATTTAGAGTCCTCACAAAGAATAGAGCAAGCAACATTGTTTCCCCGCTATTTATAAAGCACCAGTTTAGGTCTCCAGTATGTAATCAACCAAACAAAAATGTCCACTATGAATAGGAAGGAAATGAATGTTGACAAGTGATGGCCTAAAAGCTATCTAAAATCTTTGGCAATTGCTAATATTTGACTCCAGAAGAACACAGTAAAAGATGATGGTTGACCTTCAAGATGACAATAGTACAAACAGCATCATCAAAAGTCATAGTACGAATATAGCGGAAGATCTTCATTATAGATTTAGAAATGATTTCCATCATCTGTTTGTAGCTCTCACTTCTTGCCTCGACCCACACATACCTGCTCATGCCCGGGGCTCTTCACCCGTCTTCAGCAACTCTTTCATTTTCTGACCCTGACTGACAGAAACCACGACGCCCACACGCACACGCACGCCAGATTGACTCACTTCAGGAATCTGAAGCTCCTGCCAGGTTTGTTCATGGTGAACGTATGCATCTAAACCAGTTGGTTGGGATGCATTCTGACTGACATGCCGCATACACAGGCCTCCCTTTAACCACACCCCAATATCTCCACATGCAAATGCTCATGTAACTTGCAGCATAGTCGCATAAATAATGGCAGATAAGGCTTTACATTTAGTAATACAGGGTTGTGAAACACTTCCGAAAAGAAGAGATTCAAGGATGTTTTCTTCCACTAAGAACCAGATTTTCCAATAAGGCTCCAAAAAAAAAACCGTTGAGTTAATCGGCCAACACCCATCAGTGTTGACGAGACGCTCCTCCAAAAGCTAATTCGCTCAAACTGGTCAAATAGTTATCAATGAAAAAGCGACAGCTTTTGCAATTAGAGTGCCTTATGTAAAAGAATTAGTAACCTGTTGACAGGTGCGTTTAGAGCTCAAAATACACACCAGGGGACTCGGCCTATTAGATCAACACTAATCAGAATTGTTGATGTTACTGCGCAGGTCTCTGGAACAGGGCGGCAACGTCAACACTGATGCCAACCACATCGGACTCACTGACAGCAGTACGCATTGCCAAACTGAATATAACATTTGATGTACCGTCTACTCTTTATCTGCAGTTTACTTTGAATCCTCACTTGTTGTTAAGGCCATAAATCAAACATATTTCCAAAGATCTTGACTTTGCAACAAGGCCTGAGATAAAAAAAACATTACATTTTGGAATTATTTCAATACAATACAGCATGAATGCTCTGAAGAAGAGAATCTGCGTTTAAAAATACACCAAATTAATATTTATGATGCACAAGCTTTCTACGTACGCATTTTATTTTCTTAAGTGACTAACTGGCTTTTTAAGAACACATTTTAGCAATTGTCCTCCCAAATGATGGGGTCTCATATCAAGCAAAAAGAGGCCACAGACAACATATTTGATGGACTCACCGTATGCTGCGTCCAGAGTGTTGCTTTCTACTGAAGGAAAGTCCGAAGAGAGATGTTGCCTCCGCAGTGTGTCATGCAGTTGTGACATGCAAGATAGGATGGATCTGCCAGTGACCTGCCTATAAGCTGCGAGCAGACCAGGAGAACACGTTGGGCCACATCAGTACCGCCTCTTCTAGCGCCACACACACACACGCCTCAAATTCAAACTATGTCCAGAGAGTCTTTCGTAGGCATTTCGGCAGCCGAAACCTGACTAGAAAGCTCAAGTGAGAAACACCACTCCTTCCTAACAGGACTAACCAGGTTTGCAAAGAAAAAACACACAGCAACCCTCTCATACACAGAAACTTGGCTCAGTCACTTTTTGGTATTTCTGCCTTGATGAAGCGGGCCTCAGCCCTCAAACTTTGTGGAATTTGGGCTTCTTTTGATACTCCTGCAGAGCAAGGCCTCAACGCCATTCATTTACGACCAATTTGTGCACAAAAGTTATAATTCAATAACTCATTTTAATGAAGTCATCCCCACATTTTGATTAATTTGTAATTAACGAGTGATGCTGTTTTTAATCACTGTGGCATGCACAGAGCCAAGTCATGCATTCCAGCCGCCACCTGCCGAAGGCACTAGTCATGGGATGAGTTGTCAACACATGGTAACAGCTGCTTTGCAAGACATTGTTAGTAAAAGAAAACCAAAAAGTGGGAGCAATACAATAGAATTAAGGAGTAAGGTTTTATGGGCACAAATTAATAAATTGTGGCCTCAAATTTACGAACATATTCTTCTCTTTGGCCACTCCGTAGTAGTCAAAGGATTGTAACACTGTTTCTGCATAATGTTTCTAATTACAATACAAAAGTTATAAATTTTTTACTTGATATATAACAATATTTGTGTTATTCCAAGCTGCAGTTCAAGTCTGCTTATTGTTCTTGTTGTTGTGTGTGCAGACTTTAATGAACACTCATTACCGCAGTAGCATTTAACACCAATAAGAGCAGACATGATTATCACATTTCATGAATCTGCCCTCTCATTTTCATACCAGAGTAACACAAATGTAAACCAATATCTACCAGTTTAGAAATAACGCACTGACAAATAAAAACACCACAGCTCAACTTGAGATCAAATTGTTCCGAAATGTGGGTCGAAATAATATGGCTCGATTTACTGATTAAACATTTATTCATGAATACAGTCTGCTGGGGATTAAATATTTGAATTCCTAACAAAGTTGCATGTACCATCTGATATGGCACGTCTCAGACAGATACTGGTTTCTGATTGGCTGGGGCTTGAGTGACTATGCAGCTCACAGCTAATCTCATTCGGCTGCAGCAAACTGCACATTTCAGGTGCCCAGTGTTGGACGCTTGCTTTTAAGGACCCTTTCTCACAACACCTTTTATTGCCCGTTTCATACCGTCACTCAGTGCCTGCTGCCGCGTCACTGCCTCACTCTTAACCGGCCCCCGGTTGGTAGGGGCCCTTAGTGGTGACACAGCTGAGTGCGTCGCCTACCGGCTGCCGCTACTTGAGGAAAACCGTTTGTTTTCAGCCAACAGCTAACAGCTAACAGCTAACAGCTAACGGAACTACACACACAGCTGACTGCATCGCCCACCGGCTGCCGCTACTCTGCGGCCAGAGACACAACATGGATGATAGAGTCATTTGGGGAAAACGGTTTGTTTTTGGCCAACAGCTAACAGCTAACGGAACTACACACTCAGCTGACTGCGTCGCCACCGCTCAGCCACTGGGGCCAGAGACAGTTCTGTGCCTTTTTGGAGGGCATCCAAAGTCAAAATCATAGACTTGAAGCCTGAATAAATGCTTCAGGTCAGAGATTCGCCTGCTCGAACATCTGCATAGATAACAATGAGCCGTGTGTCCGATACACTGAAGTCGGTCGTTGCAGACACTACACTCTACTGAGTGCACCTTTCTAGTCATACTATTATTTATTTTACTTAAAGGGTAACTTTCATATTTTTTAAACTGGACGTTCCTGTGTCCAACGGACAAATGTTGCACAATGCAAAGCGGTCGCGCACATCTGGAGCTGGTGTATGCAGGAGCTGGACCGATAGAAGACAGCAATGAAAATATAAATAAACGCCAGCACACTGTAGCTCCTTAAGTGCAATCCATCAACACTTCTTCTGAAGGGAATGGTAAATGGACTGTACTTGTATTTCTCGTTTCTAGTCTTCTGACCACTCAAAGATCTTTAACACTACATGTCATCATTCATACTGATGGGAGGAGCTAGTATACAAGGTACCACCTGTCCATCAGGACTATCTAACATTCACACACCGCAGGAACCGCCTGCAGGAGCGATTCAGGGTTGAGTGTCTTGGCCAAGGACACATGGACATGGGTCGACCCGCTCTACCGCGACAGTCTGCTCCAAACATCAGGATTACACTAAGCGGAGCTACAGGGTGCCGACTGCCGACCTTTATTTATATTTTAATGAGTGGTTAATGGGGACAAGAATGATTTAAATTGCTGCTGTATTGAAGGAGAACGCTGCAGACGTCTGCTCAAGAGCTTGTTTTCACTACCGAGAGGCTCAGACTGTTATTTAAAGTGTCTGACAACATCATGGGCAGAACCCTACTAATCCTTTTTCTTGTATTGTATTCTTCAATATTCTCCTTACTAAGATGCATACCAAGTGATGCAGTATGAGTCACTACCCAACCCATCCAACCAATTAATACAATGCCTACGTGTCTAATAAAAAGGTGTACAAAGGAGACTAAGGAGGGTGTTGTCAGTGTATCAGAGAATTGCTCAACGATGAGCAATATCGATGCTGGCCTTGAGAGTACAACTTTATCTTCAGCGCTTTTCCTGGTACAGTGACTTGCTCAACGAAGGACGTCTAAATATGTTATTTATGTTCCACATACAGGAGTCACAGAACACAGAAAACACAGGGCAAAGACAAAATGATGTCTGCCTCATGGAAAAGAACCTCCAAAGAGCTAGCTCCAGCTACGGTGATGTGGTTTGGTTAAATGTTACCACGATAGAGTCATCGCTTAACCTGAGCTGCATGTCTTTGGACTGCAGAACCCAGAGAGAACCCACGCTGCCACTGGGAGAACATGCAAACTCACATCAGTTAGCAGCAAACGACAGCTACAAAATAAGTTTCTCATCGGCTATTTGGTCTAGACCAGTGGTTCTCAACTGGTCTGGCTCCGGGACCCACTATCATCCCTGAACGACAAGCCACGACCCAAATCGAGGAACATTCTCAACTTCTCCAATGTATTTAATGAAAAGATGGTGCAGTTTGAACCTGAGATAGTACAGAATATGTATGCTAACACAAAAACAAGTTTAATAACCAAAACGAGCAGCTGGTGGCGATGATAGAGAGGGAACTATTCCCTTTTACACTCAATTAGCTGCATTTTAATTAAAAAACAAAAAGTGCATCTTCAGGACACGAGGTATTACAACATATACAACAATTCAGAATCTTCAGCTATTTTTAAACAGACTCAACAGCTTTCATGCACAAACAGTCCAACAACTAAGAAGTAGTTTCAAAAAGACTGAAATGACCTAACTTTAACTGACAACACACACTCACCGAATCTATGACAAACACTTTACTGTGGAGCATGTCACTGTCTTGAGGAGCAGCTTCTCCACTAACTCAAAATAAATTAAACAAAAGTGGAATTCAAAAGTATTCATATATACAACATTAACCTTTCTTGTGATTACCTCATCAGTAAATACTGAAAAACATTGTGCTTTACAGAAAATTAAGCAGCACTCAATTCTCCTCCCAACCCCAGAGTGTTATCCTGTCATGCAGGCAGCGCCAGCAGTTGTCAATGTTATATTCAGTAGGCTGTTTAATTTAATTATCCTAAAAACCCAGAGTCTCCCCCATATCAGGATGTTTGACCCAACCTGACACGCTGCTGAAAACATGGAGGGACAAGTGCAAAACCAGTTGAAACCAGAGCCGGCAAAATAACGACACTCCGCTGCATAAAAAAGTCCTTTCAAAATAAAACCACAGGATGAAAGAAAAAAAAAAAAAAAAAGAGTTTTTTTTTTTTGTTTGCTTTTTTTTCTTCTTTTTCTCAGGCAACTGAAAACGCGACCCACTGAAAACGGGTCCGCGACTGGTGGGTCGCGACCCACCAGTTGAGAATCACTGGTCTAGACTAATGATTACGGTGTCACAATCAGAGCAGCAGAGGCCAATATGCTCATGTTTAGTCTCTATAGGTCGAGCTCCAACACTGGATACCACATGATGGAACATAAAGCCTCTCCGAGCATCGTCAGGGTTATTCTTTCCAACTTGGCAAGGCTCCTCCACAGCCACATGAGACATAGTGCAAGTGTTTCCACAGGCTTACAGGAGTAAAGTAACCTTAGAGGTGGATTGACCCTTTAAATGGGAGGAGGTGAACTTGCATCCAGTACATCCTCCTGTACAAACAGTACAGTGACTAGTGACAGAAACAGCATCATACTGGACTCTGGGAATATGTTTCCATTACTGCCATTAATGATTTGACTTAAGCGACAGTATGAAGCTATTACTTGTACTTGATGTCCTGATATTTGACCAGAGTTCAATGAAGGCCTTCAGAACACATTACTGAAGCAGGACGAAGACCCAGCTCCTCGTCATCCTCGTCCCCATGCAGGTAGCAGGGGATGGAACTTTGTGACAATCCTATTTCCATATGTATGACCCCATGAGCTTAGATAGGCAAATTGAACTGTTCAGTTTCTGTCCTCCCAGGTCCTCAGGCAGAATGGAGGAATGACATCACCACATCACTGCTCCACAAGACATGGCCCTACTTTTTATAAAGTACCTGAAAAAGTGTATTTGTGTCTATATTTAATACTAGATTGCAGGCCCAGCCAGCAGTGTGACACCATGTGCTCTCAGGGTGACCCTCACACCAAAACACATTCTCACACTGTACTTGTGACAGAGTGGGTGAGATCACCAATATGTATTGATTCTGTGTGTCAGTTCATTACTTCATCATATCTTCTGTTACTTACCGTACCCAGCTTGTGTTTCAGCGTCTAAAGGAGGAGGAGGAGGAGGCTTCTTCTTCTTCTGTGGTGTTAAAGGAGGAGGTGCCCAGACATTTCCTTTAATTGTATACACTGAATGGTGTCAGCTGTGGCCTCATGGGGTTAGTCCAAGTAAGGGGGGGGTAGATATGTGAAGGTGTGTTTATGTATTTATGTATTTAGGTTGATTCTGATTTGTTGTGCATGTG
>JBAMJR010000032.1:792500-830000 GCA_038501785.1 Myoxocephalus aenaeus
CCCAAGGCTCAATACTGGGGCCTCTTCTGTTCAACATCTACATGCTTCCACTGGCTCAGATTATGAAAAACAACAACGTGTGTTATCATAATTATGCAGATGACACACAAATCTACATAACTATATCACCAGGGGACTATAGTCCCATACAAGGGCTGGCTAAATGCATTGAAGAAATCAATAACTGGATGTGCCAGAATTTTCTTCAATTAAACAAAGATAAAACAGAAGTAATTGTTTTTGGTCCCAAGGACGAACGATTGAAAGTCAGCGCTCAGCTTCAATCACTGACGTTAAAAACCTCAAACCAAGCCAGAAATCTAGGTGTAGTTATGGATTCAGACCTCAACCTGAACAGCCATATCAAGACAATTACAAAATCAGCCTACTACCACCTGAAGAATATATCAAGGGTTAGAGGACTTATGTCTCAACAGGATTTGGAGAAACTTGTCCATGCATTTATCTTCAGTAGACTGGACTACTGTAACGGTGTGTTCACAGGCCTCTGTAAAAAGTCAATCAGAAAGCTGCAGCTGATTCAGAACGCTGCAGCTCGAGTCCTCACTAAGACCAGGAAAGTGGATCACATCACACCAGTTCTGAGGTCTTGCACTGGCTTCCTGTCAAACAAAGAATTGACTTTAAAATCCTGCTGCTGGTTTATAAAGCACTGAATGGTTTAGGGCCTAAGTATGTTTGATCTGCTGCTACCTTATGAACCATCCCGACCCCTCAGGTGGTCTGTGACGGGTCTACTTTCTGTTCCAAGAGTCATAACTAAACATGGAGAAGCAGTGTTCAGCTTTTCTGCTCCACAGATCTGGAACAAGGTCCCTGAAAGCTGCAGGTCTGCTGAGACCCTCAGCTCCTTTAAATCCAGATTGAAGACTTTTCTGTTTGCTGTTGCCTTTAATTGATCCAGATTCAATTGCTGCATCTCACTACTGCATTTTATTTCTTAAACTGCACTGCAACTTTTATTCTATTTATTTTTTTTATTTAGCTTTTGACTGTTTTAATGTTTTCTTAACTGTTTTAAATCCTGTTTTCTCTGCATTATGTTTTGATGCTCTTAATGGTTTTATGTGAAGCACTTTGAATCGCCTTGTTGTTGAAATGTGCTCTACAAATAAACTTGCCTTGCCTGTGTGTGTGTGTGTGTGTGTGTGTGTGTGTGTGTGTGTGTGTGTGTGTGTGTGTGTGGACCTCTCTCTGCATGATATAGATCAAAGTGTGTAGAGCAGCAACCTGAGAAACCAAACAATACCAAGACAATATATACATAACAATGTTGTTATGACATAACACCATCAGAAGTATGGTTGACGTACATTTTGAATGGAACTCTTTTCAGAGAGCCTCTTGTGTCTCCAGAGAACCAGTTGGTTCGCTGGCAGCGTGGAAATGAAGTGCTCAGATCCCAACAGATGTGTTGGACGTGTCAATTAAAGCTTGACATTAATAATGTGATTCAAAATGCAGAATAGTATGTCTGTTGTCAACTTCCGCCGGCAAATGTTACGTAACGACGGATCAATTGATGAATGACAGATTTTTTTGGGTTGTCCGACATTGATTTTCTTGTGACAAAAGAAAGTGTCAGTGTTGCTACAGGCGCCGCTCCGGTCATGTGTTCCCACGGGAATGCTGGGAAACGGCATTCTTACAGCGCGAGTGTGCAGAGAAGAGACACCTTCTGTCTAAACTCACAAACACCGTCCAATGCACACCGCTTCATTCCAGACATTCTGCATCCATTACAGCTCCACGCGTCTGGGTCATTATGAATCTATCGTCATCACACAAATATTACGGGACCTAACCCCGGAGCAGCACATATTTACTCATAGAAGATCTGTTTGTGACAGTTACAGTTGTAGATTTGAATACTGTTGCTATCCCGAAGGTTTTATTCCCCAGTGAAAGGGTGTTTTCTATTTTTTGGGGAGTTTTTCCTGATCGATGTGAGGTCCCGGGACAGTGATGTCGTGTGTGTACAGACTGTAAAGCCCTCTGAGGATAATTTGTCATTTGTAATTTTGGGCTATACAAAATAAACTGAATTGAATACATGGGACCTAAATACCGTAAAGGTCGGGTTACAAGCCGCTCCTACCTTCGGTCAGTGTCCCCGTTAGCTCCCCGCTGTAGCCAGCTGGCGCTCCGCTAGTTCCCAGCTAACTTCCGCTAGCGCTCCGCTAACTTCCGCTAGCGCTCCGCTAACTCCCCGACAACCACCGAAGGTAGCGGCTCCAGCCCCGGCTCGACACCCGACTTGGGCAGAGGGGACGCGGGCAGTAGCAGCAGCAGCGGGGAGCTAGCAGCTGCTAGCTAGCGCTGCTGCTAGCTTGCTACAGCGGGGACACCCACCGGAGGTAGAAGCGGCTTGTAACCCGACTTTTAATTTGAATTCACCACCTGCAGTCCTCCTAATAACCCTCTCACTCCATACTGACCACACTCTCCTCTGTTCATTGCAAACATTGAAGTGGCATTTGAAATTAACTGAACTTTAAGTTGTAGTATTATTATTTTTACTGATCTAGGAGCTTGTTTACGTCGGCCCTGACTAAAACAGTGTTTAACTTGTTCATACTTGTGCTATCCTGCATTGTTCTACATGTTTTTCAAGGTGATGTCATCACATTTATACACCTGTACTTCACGTGTTCGGCGACATGGTGACGGACCAAGTTGTTCTTGAAAGAAAATGACAAAAACATCCGAGTGTCCGGGACAGGAAACACACGCGTGGAGGCGAAAGCAGAGGAGCCTTGCGCAACAGATGGAGCCGGTTTACAGAAGTGAAGCGTGTCTGGTATGTGGACCAGCTCAGGTATTCTGCCACAGCAACCCTCTCCCATCCATCTTCTCGGAAATTCTCGTCAAGTGATTACAAAATTGACACAACTGACAGCGACTCTGCAGCCGTCAGGAGAGATTAAAGATGAGAGGAAGGTCGACCTGTCGCTGCTTCTCTCGTGAACATCAGAACCCCCAAATCCTCAAATCTCAGATATATAGAAACAGGGTTCATACACATGGATTCCATGACTTTTCCATGACTTTAAACCAAATGTCCATGAGCAAACATTTAGTGAAATCTGGGTGTGAACAGTAAAAAGTGAGTAAATGTAGTATTTAAACTAACAATGAGAACACAAAGCATACAGTAAACCTTAAATGACACAAATGAATGAGACAATAGTTTGATTAAAAGAATAAACATGTATATAGATGCCTGTATGTATGCCTGCTTATATTTTGAGTCTTTCTTTTAAAAGCATATTCATTATTTCAAACTCAGCGTAAATGAACGACATGAACACATGAATATAACACATTTACATGACTTTCACTTTTTTCAAGGACTTTTCCAGGCCTGGAAATAACCATTTTAAAACTCCATGACTTTTCCAGGTTTTCCATGACTGTAAGAACCCTGCAGAAAGTTGTTTGGTGGGCAGGAAGGTCATTTGAGGTCAAACCCAAAACATGTGAATGTCTCCAACTGGCTATTGCAGAAGGTCTTACGGTCAGAACAAGCCACAGAGTTAAATGGACTGTACTTGTTTATCTCTTTTCTAGTCTTGTGACCACTCAAAGCGCTTTAACACTACATGACCTCATTCACTCATTCACTCATTCATACACTGATGGGAGGAGCTAAGGTTCCACCTGTCCATCAGGAGCAACTAACATTCACAGCTACGGGAGACATTTGGGGATAAGTTTCTTGTCCAAGGACACATCAGCTTTGTTTTCTGTCACATGACACACTCTCAGGCTGACATTGTGAGGGTGCTAGGGTGCTTGTGAGGGTGCTAGGGTGCTCCACAGACGGGTCAAGAGACACAGGAAGACACAGGAAGTCCGTGTCATCGCCACATTCCTCCACCGGCATGTGGGTGGGGCTTTTTTTTTTTCTTCTAGTAAACACTCAAGTATGCATTGTGCCTTTTTACTAGGTGACACATTCTCTGGCTGCGTTGTGTTGACAGACCATAAGGAGATGTGATGCAACTGCACTGAAGGCGATGGAGGAAACTCAACAACACACACAAGACACATTTACATCAGAAGACAGTTGCTTTATTTCATAACTGTACATTAAGAAAAACAAGTTAATGACATCATTAACATACGTGGTATGTTTAAAAGCGTCACTCGCACACAGCGCTCAGCACTGTGGATGAACCGGAAGCCTCCATCAGCAGCTGGTGATCAGCTTCGCGCCCGTCGGAGGAGAGCTGGCCGGCAGGTTGTCCGTGACGGGAGACATGGGCTCCTTCTTACACGCAGCCATCTTCTGGGAATCTCTGGAAAACACAAGAGCGGTTTGAGAGCCGTTGCGTTGACGCGATCGCCGATTAACGCGACCGGCCTCCCAGCCGTGACGTCACCACGACGGGTCGGTTACACCGCTTAGCAGTTAGTCGGTGGCTTAAAACGTTCCCTCTGTCATTATCGTCGCCGGGAGGCAACAGGATGGGTAGTCTGTCCACGGATAATCTCGCAGACTGCTGTCATCATATTGCAGTGTTGTAGGTATATGATTATGCAGAATGGGGCGGAACAGATTACACAAATGATTGGGTGCTTTGAGTGTTTAATTATAGCCAATTATATTATGTTTCTTTTGTATTTTTAATTTCATAGCATAAAAGATTCAGTTTTAAAGCCTGTTGGGACCTCGTACCCTTTTGGGAAAGATGGTTGTTTTGTCCCGGAGGATCATGTGACCGATCGCCTCTGTTTGTCCACAGCTAATCTCTCATTCGGCTACAGAAAGCAGCACAATGTTTTGGTTGGCCGGTTAATGGCAGCATGCTGAAGGGCCTCTTCTTCTAAAGATCTACCAGGTCTACCGCTAGCTCCCGGCTCTGAACAGGCTGCTAGTGAGAACCCGCTCGGTGCCTCTCCGACCCGGTAACAGTCTGCAGCGCGTTTGGCTAGCAGCTAGCAGCTAGCAGCTAACAGCTAACGGAACTACAGCACACACTGCTGCTTACCGCTCAGCCGCCGCCCAGTTGGCAGACATCTTGTTTGATTTAGTTTAGCAAGACTGTTCAAAAAGTATTATGGAAGACCGGATGAAGTGCATTATACGACATCATTGCCACTTGTTTTTGAGTTTGAATGAAATGCGTTTTACAGCTGTTGGGAAAAAAAGGGATTTCCTCTAAATATTTGATGTTTCATGGCCTGTGACTCCTGGGTGAACTTTCCCCTAATTATGACTCCGGTGTGAACAGTCCCTTACACAACGTACAGTTTGAGTCGAGTGATCTGCTATCTGTGTTATCCGGACTGAAGACACAACACATCATTGTTGTTCTTAAGGCTCAAAACATATCTATGGGCTGACAGGAAGAAGGTTCAGGATCAGTGCAAGACGTCATGAGAGCTTCTGTGATCGTGTGTTTTATGTATTTAAGAGGAAACTCTCCGCTCGTTCGGAGAGCAGACTTTGATATGCACTTAGTAAAATAAGTTGTATCTCTGACCCTTTTTTTACAAGTAAATGTCCTGATCAATGATTTTACCCACTGGTTGTTATTTGGCTCACCTTCAATGTTGCGTTTGGCTGACTGTTGATGGAACTAACCCCACACACACACACACACACACACACACACACACACACACACACACACACACACACACACACACACACACACACACACACACACACACACACACACACACACAGTTTGAGAATGTTCTACCCGTACCAATACCTTCATACTGCTATTAGTGGGCCAGCCATGTTCCTATAAATGACTACAGCTCTTTTCACTACTATATGTAAAAGTGTTTATTATGTGAACATTCCATTTTCTTGGTATGATAGTTCATTATGTAAAACAGTCTGAGGTATTAGTTCATTGCAAAACCAACGTGTTGGCGACATAAAAAAAAGGAAGAAACGAAATGCTACGACCAACAAATTCTAAAATGTTCAGGTTTCAGTAAATATTTATCCGTCACTTTCCTCACTCCACATCTTATGTGTCATGTTGGAACGTTCCTGATGTTGCTTGCAGGTGAAGGTCGGTCTTCTATGCATCTAAGGCGATAGCAAAATTACTTTAAAGCACCGAAAAAAAAAAAAATCAATACTGGGCATGACGGCATAATTCAATACAGCTGGGTGAGTGCATTTAGTGTTCATCAGCTTGTATGATTATTGTCTCTACATGTGCGTGGTCCCTTGTGTGCGTGTAAAAACAAATTGCCTTACTTCATAATATCTTCAGAGAATCGGTTACTAAACAACGTGCAGCGCCTTCCCACGCGGCGTACGAGTGGCGATGACGTCATCGTCTGGTGCGCCCACCTGACGCCTGCTTCACGACGCCGCTGGTTTTGGCTGAATTCATTCATTCACAATACAGTGGTGGTTGTTGCAGACACAGCCGGTGGAGATCTGCACTTTACTGAATGGAACTTTCTAGTTTTGATTATAGTTGTAAGTTTGTTTTGTTATAGTATAATAGTTTACCAAAGTCTTTGATGCCTGCACTACACTCTGCACTACACTCTGCACTACACTCTGCACTACACTCTGCACTACACTCTGCACTACACTCTGCACTACACTCTGCACTACACTCTGCACTACACAACCCCAAATACTGTTTACGTGAAAAGATTGGTGTCATTCCTGTGTGCGGGCAGTCGGCCAAGAAGAAAACATTTGTATCAATGCGGATGCAGAGTGAGGCGACTCGCCCTACATCCGCGTTGATCACTTTTACGACATTCCTTTACGACGTTAAGACTGTTGGATGCTTCAACCCCTCGTTGAAACATCCACGGTATGCAAGCAGATGCTTTATGATGTTTAACATGCCTTTAAAACCAGATTCTCACAATCATGTAACGCAAGCAATTATATTATTAAAATATTCTATTTCTTCACAGAGTAACGCGAGTGTTTCTCTTTTACTTTTTGAAGCTGAAATTCTTCCAGAGGCTGCTGATGGTGGCCTGGACTCCAGGGTTGTTTTCATTATTGGAGGAAGAGCTTTTCTTCCCAGAACCCACGGACTTCCTCCTCAGCCCGCTGGCCCTGGCCGGGCCCAGCGCTCGCCCCGGCGCTGCCGGACCCCGGCTGCTGGACTTTGGCTTCGACAGACCCGAAACCTGGAGGGAGAAAGATGAGCTTGAACACAGTGGAGACACACGGTTTTACTGCTACGACAAACTCATTTAGTATTTCAAAACTGTGAATTAATAAACAAGGAGATGAGAAATGAATACACTAGCCCGGTCACCGAGAGAGAGAGTTCAGTTTTTATGCTAAGCTAGGCTAACCACATACTGTACTTAACACGCAGACATGAGGTTGACATGTGCTCTCCTGTTCTATTAGTGAGAAGATGAGGTCATCATGAGAGATGACGCGGCTCGACAATCACACAACATGTCGACGCTGTCGTTTTGAAAATGTGTTCAGCTTGACTGAATTATATTGAGAAATATAGGATATATATATTTCAGGAGCCTTTGGTTGCATGACTTCTCTTGAGTTATGTCAGTGGTTCTCAAACTCTCGGTCACGCCCCACTTTGGAGGAAGAAATATGTTCACGCCCCACCAAAAGTGTAACAAAATGGTCCATGCTGAATTTTTATTGAAATAACTTTTTGTGACTCCTCCATCTGTGCTTTTTTTTAAATAGAATAAAGAACATTTTAAATCACTTCCAAGTAAACCACATTGCTCCATCAGACAAAAGCTAATAACACGTGCAATCACTTTGTTAGAACAATGCAAGTAAAGTTCTGTCTGTGCAAAACAATTACCTATTGTGGCAAATAACCTGTTTTGCGCTGAATATAAGATAATAACAATAACGTTCAACTAACAAAATAAGTGCAGATATGTGTGAGGATGGGTCAAATCCAGAGAATATTTTCCCCACTCAGAGTAATAAAGGATTATGATTATATATATATATATATATATATATATATATATATATACATATAAGTTTATTTGCTCATTACAAACCCACCTTTGATCTCAGAATGCCGGGTTTCTGATCGGCTTCCGTCGAGTGTGTGGGACTCTCCTCCGGCTCACAACCTTTGCTTGAATTAATTTCCTGAGGAAGTGAAAGAAAGACGTCAGACCACAACGCTACCGAAATATCATTCTGCACACCAACTCTTGAATCATGCAACTATGATGATGATGATGATGATGATGATGAAGAATGCAAAAACATTTATAGAGGCGGTGGAGATTTGTATGAACGCACCGTTGCATCATCCTCCTGGTAGGAGGCGGGAAAGCTGGAGGCGAGGACTTCCTCTGCGTGGCAGGAAGTGACGCACGGCTGGGACTGGGAGAAGTAGGCGCTGTCCTGGGAGGGAGGTGAATCTTGGAGGTCGGCTTGTGAGGACTGATGTGTGGGTGACGCGTCTCCAGAGGGTCCGGGGGTCTTTGACGACGAGGAAACGCTTTCCTTCTTGTACTGAAACTGCTGCAGGGCGCGCAGGGCTGACGTGGACTGCGGCGTTCTCAGTTGTTCCGCCGTGGAGGAGTCGCCCGGCCACCGAAACAACCCGAGGCCCCGGCTGGCGGCGCCGGGGGACGCGGCGCCGGGGGACGCGGCGCCGGGGGACGCGGTGCCGGGCGATGCGGTGCTGGGCGATGCGGGCGGGCTGGGGGTGTCCACTGAGGGGATGTCGGGCCCGTCACTGTCCGGGGTGGGACTCCCAGCTCTGGGCTCTTCTTCCTGAGCGGACGCCTCAGTGCTCTGACCGGCTGCTGAACTGGAACTACTGAAGAACCTGCAAGTGGAAATCAACACAACCGCATCAGGATAACACGCAGGGTTCACACACATTCTGACCAATGACTTTTCCATGACTTTAAACCAAATGTCCATGAGCAAACATTTAGTGAAATCTGGGTGTAAACAGTAAAAAGTGAGTAAATGTAGTATTTAAACTAACAATGAGAATACAAAGCATACAGTAAACCTTAAATGACTCAAATGAATGAGACAATAGTTTGATTAAAAGAATAAACATTTATATAGATGCCTGTATGTATGCCTGCTTATATTTTGAGTCTTTCTTTTAAAAGCATATTCATTATGTCAAACTCAGCGTAAATGAACGTCATGAACACATGAATATAACACATTTACATGACTTTTACTAAACTTTGGGGATTTTATATATTTCCAAGGACTTTTCCAGGCCTGGAAATAACCATTTTAAAACTCCATGACCGTAAGAGCCCTGCATGCCGTGTGAAGCAAGAAGCCGCTTGTCGAGTGACGGCCTGGTGCAGAAGCTTGAGGAACTTCCTGTGTATTTTGTTGTATTCAGTCGCCGTGTTTTTACATTATTTTAGCTCACGTTGTTGACGTCATCATCGGTTATGGGTATTGTGGGGTTTCAACATTTTGGAGGAACAGGATGAGGAACCACTCCGTCATCGCTAAACCAAAGACTCAACACCCCGATGCTCTTCTTGCTTTGCGAGCCTCGTGTGGACGACATCATCGTTACTGAATAGACCACCTTCTGTGTGGACAACAACATCTTCAGTGTCGTGTTCCCCAAACAACAAACCCTTGATTCCCAGTGACCTGAAGGAGCTTCTAAACAAAAAAGAGAAGTGACAACTTTATCCAGATATGTTTTTTTTATGTAGCGTCGCATGAAAGCCTGTTGGAATTATCAAGTTAGCCAAGTTAGCTAAGGTAGCTAAGGTAGCCAGCGGTGCTAGTGAGACACTAGGAACAGAAAACCAGTCCAACAGCATCTCTAATAGTTTAGTTCTGTGTGGATCGAGAGCTGAGCTCACAGCGTTAGAATTTACCTTCACTCAATACTCGTAAACTAAAACTCCTCTAAAAACTGAACCAGTGCATGACTGTGTTGCTCCATGGTAACCGTGCGTGTCCCGATCAGTAAACAGTGCGGTAGGAAGCGGGTCATTGGTGTGGTGGCGTTCCGGTGAGTCACCTGCTGCATGTGGTGCCGTCCTCCTCCGCCTCCTGGTTCCTCCTCTGCAGCAGCGTGGCGAAGCGGTTGCGCGGCCGAGGCGGACTGGTGAACGTGGGCCGGTCCGGACGCCGGTCTGCTCTGGACCGCTTGAGACTGGAGGACGAGTACTGCTGGAGCACATCCTGGTCGGATACGCTGGAGTCTACGGGAGGAAAAACACTCCACATAATAAGCTATTAACAGCGACTCCGTTTCCTAAAAGGACCAATAACCTCCCGAACAGCACCTGCAGATAATTCTATTTCAGAAAAGGAGGACCGGGACAATCTGTAGCAAACTAAACAGCAATACACTGAACATTGGGCTCATGAGGAAATTAGGAAGCGATAGTATTTATTCAATATATTTTGAATTTTATTTCAATAATTTCCTTTTAATTTTTCCATGGTTTGCTTGTTTTTGCTTTATGCCTGCAAACTACATTTGTAAGTTAATATTTGCAAACACAGATCAATATAAACACGATCATGATATTCATAATACAAATTATTGAGGGAATTAACAGACCACAGATTAATTTATCACAGCCTAATTTGCCATGATCATAAGCCGTCATCAACCAATCAGATGTCAGTCTGCTTCTTTAGCGGGAGGGTAAACTGGTTATACTGGTGTCATAAAGCCAGCAGCAGTCTCTGGAAATACATAGAATACTACACTCGGGAGTGGACAATTATTGGTTCTTCATCCTTGTACTTATTTATTTATCCAATCTATTCATTATTATTATAATTATTTCCCCTCTTTTATTTTCTCTTTTTTCTTGGAGTGAGCACCATGTGATGTTTGTTGTTCTTTCTGGGTGTTGTACACTGTACCTGAATATCACGTGTACCAACACCTACAACTGAACAATTGACTGTTTGAAAATACATGTTGTGTTGTTGGAAACTAAATAAAAAGTGAGTAAAGAAGACAAGAAGCTGCGTTAGCGGCTCACCTTCTCTCGGTCTCTTCACCTGCAGCCTCAGGCCGACCAGGCTGACGACTCTCTCCTGCCCCCTGGTGGAGGGAGGCCGGTCTGGGGAGCCGGCAGACCGGGGCGGGGCGCCTGCTGCTGGCTTCAGGCCTCCAGTCCAGATACTGGTCCCAGTGGGGGCGGAGGAGTGGTGCCAGCTGCGACTGCGGGGTTTTGAAAGCTAAAAAAAATAAAATTTAAAAAAAAAAGGGACAAAGTTTTTCTAAATTAAATAATCACACTTATGCCGCGTTCACACCAAACGCGCTGCGAATATTCCCGACGCGTTTGGTGTGAACGCAGCATTAGTGAAAGGAGACCCGATTATCACAAATGTACCGTGATCCGATACCTGTGCAACGGGTTTGTCTGGGCTGAAGTCATCGATCCTCTCCATGGTGTTGATGTCAAGGTTTCCCAAGGCCATCTGCAAGCCTTTGTCATCTCCTACATTACTGGAGTCAGCGTCAAAGGATACCATACTTTGCAAGGGATGAGAGGAACTTACAAGTTAGGAAACAGAGGACGGATAACAAGAGGATACAGTCCGGCGTAGCCGAGGGATGCCGGGTCGAGGTGCTCTGGGTACGGGTTGAGAGGTACGACCTTCCTCCTGACCGGGTCGAACACCAGCTGGTAGAGGAAGGTGTTCTCGGCTCTGACGAATCCCTCGATGTACTGCTCGGGGATGACCAGGTTCATCTTCAGATACTGGCCCATCTTTCTGATCACCTGACAACAGAAGCTAAATATTACATTTTCTCAATGGACTCTGGTGTTCACAAAGACAGTACTTGATGTCAGTTATAGCAGCGGTCCCCAACCCCCGGGCCGCGGCCCGGTACCGGTCCGTGGGTCCCTTGGTACCGGGCTGCAGAGAAAGAATTTATGAAAAAAAATATATATATATATTTATTTTTTTTCCATAAATTCTATCTATATATATATATATATATATATATATATATATATTGAAAAAAGCCTCAAACGTAACATCTTGACATGTCAAGTTGTCCGTTTCAACTCGGTGTTCTGGATTAAAATCAAGGCAGAGTTACTGAGATCGCCAAAAAAGCTCTGAAACCCTGCCTCCATTTCAACATCCTGTCTTTGTGAAGCGCGTTTTAATGAAGTTACAGAGTGCACATAAAGGTTTAAGTTAGGAGTAGAGTCAGTAGACTGGACATAAACACACGTCGGTCTTTTTCTCCCGGCTCGTAGCAGAGAAACAAGCTCAGGGCTCCACTAATGCAGCGTAATGGTGAGTTGTATCTTTATGCACTTTATAATTGTCTTTATGCCGGTCGTATCATTTACGTCATATGTATTACGTCATATATATTACGTCATATTTTTCGCCAGTCCGTGGCTCAAAAAAAGGTTGGGGACCGCTGAGTTATAGAATCATTTAGCTTATGAATTCAACTTCATGTGATATAGTCTCACTCTACATCTGTTGGACCCTTTAGAAATGGTGATCCTACCTTTTCCACAAGCTGATCTGTGAGACGCTGGAGGGTTTTTTGCTTTCCTCAGAAGCCGGTTTGGTGTGCGGCATCAGTTTCTATGTTGTATCCTAAAAGTGAGGTACCTCTGGCATCTCCCTGGTCTCAGCACGTGGTCTCACCTTGAGGACGTCCGGGTCGCTGGCCAGCCGCAGCAGCTTGCAGGCCTTGCCGAGGCCGATGCCGTGCAGCGAGGCCAGGTAGTCGCAGCCGGAGAGGATGCACATGTGGCGAAACTTCTCCTCCGTGAAGACGTTCCCCAGAGAGCGACAGCGGCCCATGTTGCTTTGGTCGATCTCCAGGCCGTTGCCCTGCTTGTCCATTTTGAGGATCACCTGCACGGCGGTGAAAGAGAGCAGTGGTAGAGCGACACGAGGCCATTTCCTGACGTTTACGGGACGTTTGCTCCGTCATGTCTCTCCCTCGTGCAAACCTTTATCTGATATAAATGCTGATAACCGATAACATTTCCCCATCAGGGCCCTGCTCTCCAAAGGCAGCAACAACAAGCTGACATCAGGCTGAATGGATCCTCATCTCATTCCCATCCTGCTAATTTATCGTGAAATAAAAAGGCAAAATGAATGGAGAGCTGGTTTCATGAGGCAGTGAACTGAGAACAGTCCATACATCTCATGTTATGTCGTTCCACTTCACAGTTAGATGTTACCAGTGAGGTTTTCTCCATGGACTAGCCAGTGATCACCATAAGCCTGTTTGAAAATAAAACCTTACTAACATCTCTTAGCAGCTTTAATTTGTACAAACAACTAACTTTCAGCAAATTGAGCTAAATAATAAATGCCTATTTAAATGTCATATGTTCTGTCTTTCCCCCACATTTGTAACCTTGCAGTTGGGTCGAGTCTCAAACTACAATCTGTTTGGTTCACAAACTTGTATTAACTCATATTTTATTAAGTTAAATTTGATTTAGTTTAACAAATATAGGTGTGGTTTCATTGTGAAAATGTATTTCTGATAATTACAGGGGATGTTCTCTTCTGATATCATTTATTAAACTAGTTCATGGAGGAGTTTCACAGTAAAACATCTGGGTCCAGCTGGCTGTCAATAACAATACACTTTTGCAGATTTGGGCTTCAGGACTTTTTTTTTTTTTTATGGCAACGGCTCCAGATAATTTAAACCACATGCATGTTAAATGGTCACCACTCTAACATGATAGAGAGAGATAGATCTAGTGCCCCGTACCGTCTTGCAGCCGAAAGCCAGCAGGTCAGAGTCTTCTGTGATGACAGCTTGGGCCAAACCAGATTTAGTGAGGAACGCCAACTGAGCGTCGGCTTCATACGGAGCCACAAGGCAGTCCACGCCTCTCGCCCTGGCAACCTTTAGAGAAATATAAACACAAAAAACATTTTCATACGCCAACGTCACTGGATAACTAAGAACAGAATAAAGCTTCAGAGAAACAAAGAAAGAAAGCTCTGTGGGTCTAAATGGACACGTTCAATAATGTCATGCCGTTCTGATTCTGGTTGACTGGAGAGGACCTCTACTGGTGTGGACCAGCATCTGGTTATACTGGTCTGGACCAGCATCTGGTTATACTGGTGTGGACCAGCATCTGGTTATACTGGTGTGGGACCAGCATCTGGTTATACTGGTCTGGACCAGCATCTGGTTATACTGGTCTGGACCAGCATCTGGTTATACTGGTCTGGACCAGCATCTGGTTATACTGGTCTGGACCAGCATCTGGTTATACTGGTCTGGACCAGCATCTGGTTATACTGGTGTGGACCAGCATCTGGTTATACTGGTCTAGACCAGCATCTGGTTATACTGGTGTGGACCAGCATCTGGTTATACTGGTCTAGACCAGCATCTGGTTATACTGGTCTAGACCAGCATCTGGTTATACTGGTCTGGACCAGCATCTGGTTATACTGGTCTGGACCAGCATCTGGTTATACTGGTGTGGACCAGCATCTGGTTATACTGGTGTGGACCAGCATCTGGTTATACTGGTGTGGACCAGCATCTGGTTATACTGGTCTGGACCAGCATCTGGTTATACTGGTCTGGACCAGCATCTGGTTATACTGGTGTGGGACCAGCATCTGGTTATACTGGTGTGGACCAGCATCTGGTTATACTGGTGTGGACCAGCATCTGGTTATACTGGTGTGGACCAGCATCTGGTTATACTGGTGTGGACCAGCATCTGGTTATACTGGTGTGGACCAGCATCTGGTTATACTGGTGTGGACCAGCATCTGGTTATACTGGTGTGGACCAGCATCTGGTTATACTGGTGTGGACCAGCATCTGGTTATACTGGTGTGGACCAGCATCTGGTTATACTGGTCTGGACCAGCATCTGGTTATACTGGTGTGGACCAGCATCTGGTTATACTGGTGTGGACCAGCATCTGGTTCAAAAGCCCTCTGGCTCAGTCACAGTAATCTCTGTTGTTTGTTCATCAAGACCCTGCAATTTTCTACATAATTTTTCGGGAAAATGTGATTTCCACCAGGGCGTCCAGATGAATACCGGTTTGGCATTTTAAAAGCAGCCTGTAAGAAAGCGCTCACAAGGCGCTGGTTGCTTCCCGATGTGGAAACAACATGTAGGTTATGGAAAGGATCACCTTTTCCCTTCAGAGAAACGCGTTTATTCACCTCTGGGACAAGTGGGTGAGATACATAAAACCCGGAGGAACAGATTTGATGGAATAATGAATGAATGACCATGTAACGGAGCTCTAGCCGAGTACGCCGTGTTGACCTCAACCACTCTCTCGAGTCTCCCTCTCCGTCTGATGTGTTGGGTTAAAAATGCGGTAATTTTGCATTATTCTTTTGCTCTGCGGTGTATATGAAGTCCTCACCTTGATGAGGTTGTGGGCCATGGACGGGGTGATGTTAACGCAGCGGGTGAAACAGTCTCTGGCCTCGGACAGCTTGCCTTCGCGGAGGAGCTGCCGACCTTTCTGAAGGTTTCCTTCTCTGCGCCTGAAAAGTACGAACGACACAGAGTGAATAAACGGAGCTCGTTGGTCTGCGGCGGGGCGGTCCGGCCTCGCCTGTCCACAGGTCGGTACATTCCCATCTGCAGCTTCACGCCTAACAATGTTGCTCTGTTGCCGTTTAGGAACGCGGTCCTTCTGATAGGCCACGCTTTGTCTGAGCGCGTCCGTTTCCAGGTCCGAGAAACACTGGATACCGCGCGTCATCACGTCTCTTCGGACCAGAATGCAGCTGCAGTGTCGGTTATGGTTTCTTTCTTCATTCAAGACTCTCTGTGTTTGTTTCTGTGAGAGTGATCTGCTATATCGGTTGTCCCAGCTTGGGCTTCAGTATTTATTAGTTCAAGCGGATGAGCTCAGTCCACAAAAGGCCAGCTGGAAGCTGCTCAGCCCCTCCGATATGAACGAGCGTCAACATTATTGATCTGTTGTCTCACTGGATCCTCACTTCACATATCTGATGTAGGACAGCAGCCAACTAGTATTGTTTTAGATCAATCCTAGAATGGTTCTCTCTCTGAAACGTCCGCAAAAACCTAAACATGTTAGTAGAGATATTGTTCATCGGTTTCTGCTTAATGAATGGGATTACTACAGACAGAAATGTCTTTTGTAGTTTTACAGTTCCAACAGCGGCAAGCGAACGTCACTCGTCGAGAAGCTGAGTGGGTGGAGCCACACAGTTTTATGATCATTAAATCAGTTTTATGATCATAGTAGGGAGGAGCTGTTTTTTTTCTTCCCTTTCTTCTTTTGTCAATACCTGAATGTACAAAACAACAAATATAAATATATATATATATATATATATATATATATATATAATGTATTTTGTAGACTTAATACTTACAATATGCAATACTGCTGTACTATACTGAATATTGTTTTGCTACTACTACATTTCACTTCATATATTACACTTGTATGCCATAATATGTACCATATTATAAATGAAAATGACTATGAAAATACATAAATGAAAAGGAGCCACCACTAGAGGGCAGTAGTCAGAGAGGTGCCGCTGACTCGCCGCTCTCCTGGCACGGACACGCCGCTGGCAGTAATCGCACTCGCTGTCTCTCCCAACAACGTTAGCTAACGTAAAAGCAAGCTGACTAGCTTGCCATTAAAAAAAAAAAAAAAAACGGTGGGAGGGAAATGAAGCCACTGTAGACATCTTAACGCTGATTGGCCAAGACTCGATACGTCACGTCAAAGATGTTCTATTGCGAAGATCACAACTTCAGCTTTATTATGTCACAGATTACAGATTGTGCATAATTAGCTGTTAGCTCCAGCTAACTGGTCCAGCCATGCGTTTTCTATGGTTCACAGTACTGGATCGTTTTTGTAATCAATGCTTTGGTGATCAGTTTAACGTTTATAGTTTCAGTTTGAGAGAAATGCAGATAGATGTGAGGTCGTAGGCGGTGCCGTCCGTGTCGTGCATCTATAATCATGCACAATAAAAGAAGATACTCACTCTCTGCGAGTCTTCTCCACTTCTTTTTTTGAAGGCAGATTGCGTCCATCAAACACCAGAATTGGTTTGACACCAAAGGCCAACAGCATTTCCACAAACTTCATGCAGTACCACACATACCTAGGGTAGAATAAATTAAAATGCCAATATCAGTTCTGGACATGCAACAGTCATTACACAATACATTGAGACAACAGATACATCGTTGTAAACGTTTTCTTTTTTGCTGTATTTGATCAGGTGAGGATAAACAGATCCCTGGTATCAGTCAGCTGATTGTTTAAAAGATGCATGGCCGTGCTGGTTGGGTCATTTAGTTTGACCGTGCTTAACCTGCTTACTGCTCTTGCTGTGCTCACTGTGCTCATCGTGCCTTTATCGTACGTTTAACATAGTTTGTTATCAAATGATATTTGGGTGTTGAAGAAGAAAGGTGTTTAGTAAACGTCTGAAAATAAGAACATGGGCTACAAGAAATAGACCAAACCCTACGAACAATTACTAAACATGAACATATTTCTGAGCACATTTTCTTTTACATTCAGCTAGAATAATGCAACATGCTTACTGGTCAGTTGGTTCTCCTTTGGCGAGCTTCTCGGCACATGCAAAGGCTCCTTTGTGCAGCCAGCAGTACGTGTCCACAGCCACGGTCTGGCCTTTGTATTTCTTCACGTTGACGGGCTCTCCGGCATCTTTGATGAACTGCAGCAGTCCAGAGATTCCCATTTTTCAGCTGCCGGTTTCAGCCGCGCTGATTCTGCAGCTGGAAAAGATGCAGGAGAATACGGATAAACACACCTGCTCATACACACCTGGTATGTCCACAACGACACCTGCTCACACTTTCAGTGAGGAAAGGTATATCCACAACAACACCTGCAAACAGGAGCTCCATTTCCACACATGCTAAGAACGATGACACTGGAGATCGGTGGTTTTTTCACGCTTGCCAAAATTTCCATGACCAAACATTTAGTGAAATCTGGGTGTAAACAGTAAAAAGTGAGTAAATGTAGTATTTAAACTAACAATGAGAATACAAAGCATACAGTAAACCTTAAATGACTCAAATGAATGAGACAATAGTTTGATTAAAAGAATAAACATTTATATAGATGCCTGTATGTATGCCTGCTTATATTTTGAGTCTCTCTTTTAAAAGCATATTCATTATTTCAAACTCAGCGTAAATGAACGTCATGAACACATGAATATAACACATTTACGTGACTTTTACGATTATATTTTTTTCAAGGACTTTTCCAGGTTTTCCATGACCGTAAGAACCCTGTGCTTTGTCTCTTTTTGATTATTTTAGAGGGCAATTCATACCTTTATTACTAGACTGACACCGTGAGAGATGAACAATGACATGCAACTTAAGTCCCCAGCTGGAATCAAAGCGGAGACGTTTTGGTTCACGGTCATTGACTGATAGTCATCGCACGTTATCCGGTTAGTGAAAAGAAACCAGGATTGACAGTTGATTTATCACATGTAGACACACAGTCTGTCATCCAAATACAAACACGGAACCTGTTGTTATCCTTAATAGACCGATCAATACAAGGAACTTTAGTATCATGGCTTGACATGCTACATATACAACATATAAATATCCTCTAGTGCTGTTGGTTTAGATAAGCAATATCTGTAAACACAATTACATATTTTAAAAAGCAACGTACATTTCTGTATCTATTCCTCATTTTCATTTGTATGATTTTTATATAACCCAGTGGAAGTTGGTGATGAACATGAGCTGTGCCTCTGAGCACGTCCTCGAGGACACGTGAGCCTCCAGAGGGGCAGGAACCCCGACCAACACCATCTGTAGTGCCCATTTGTCCATGAATCAAAGAAAATAAATATAAATCAAAGAAAATAAACCAAAATCCAAAAGCCACTGATGCACCTTGTAGTCCACGCAGCTAAAAGAATGTAGGGTCCATGTGGGAGTCCGTTTTTTATGATATTTATTGTAACTTATCAAAACAAACAAACAAACAAACAAACCAAAGAACCCCCCCATGCTGCCTCTCCCTCGTGAGCTGATCTGACTCTGGTATAAAATCATAGGCCTACCCAGGTGCATCCTGGTCCTGTACCCGCCTCCTCCTCTAAGTACCCCAGGTGCATCCTGGTCCTGTACCTGCCTCCTCCTTTAAGTAACTCAGGTGCATCCTGGTCCTGTACCCGCCTCCTCCTTTAAGTACCCCAGGTGCATCCTGGTCCTGTACCCGCCTCCTCCTTTAAGTACCCCAGGTGCATCCTGGTCCTGTACCCGCCTCCTTTAAGTACCTCAGGTGCATCCTGGTCCTGTACCCGCCTCCTCCTCTAAGTACCCCAGGTGCATCCTGGTCCTGTACCCGCCTCCTCCTTTAAGTACCCCAGGTGTATCCTGGTCCTGTACCCGCCTCCTTTAAGTACCCCAGGTGCATCCTGGTCCTGTACCCGCCTCCTCCTTTAAGTACCCCAGGTGTATCCTGGTCCTGTACCCGCCTCCTTTAAGTACCTCAGGTGCATCCTGGTCCTGTACCCGCCTCCTTTAAGTACCCCAGGTGCATCCTGGTCCTGTACCCGCCTCCTCCTTTAAGTACCCCAGGTGCATCCTGGTCCTGTACCCGCCTCCTCCTCCTCTAAGTACCCCAGGTGCATCCTGGTCCTGTACCCGCCTCCTCCTCTAAGTACCCCAGGTGCATCCTGGTCCTGTACCCGCCTCCTCCTCCTCTAAGTACCCCAGGTGCATCCTGGTCCTGTACCCGCCTCCTCCTTTAAGTACCCCAGGTGCATCCTGGTCCTGTACCCGCCTCCTCCTCCTCTAAGTACCCCAGGTGCATCCTGGTCCTGTACCCGCCTCCTCCTTTAAGTACCCCAGGTGCTCACAGCATTACCCAATTAACAAACCAAAAAAATGAACTCAGGGTTCAGCTCTCTGATGCAGGTGGCCTCCTGTCATACTGGATGAAGCATGAACCCATATCCCTTCATACGACACTGACCTATTCCACCACTTTGGCTGTTAACAGGTCGAATCCCACCGTGAGGATTAATAATTTGTGTCCACCAAAACACAATAGAGGGATAAAGCTAGCAAACACCAAACACTGTGAAATGGAAATGAGTAAACACCTGTTTGGGGAAGAAATGGCCGCCGAATTTAGCACTAAACCTCAAGAAAGTATACCATGGAATGATGTAATAGGACCTGTACATGCCTGTCAATAAGCAAGTCAACACTAAATATGAAGTTCAGTCATCTCAACAGTAGTATAGGAAAAAAGCACCGGATCAAAGGTCAAACCGGTGACATCATCGTGCTCGTCCTTACAGCTGTACATTAAGTACATTAAGTTATCTGAATGGCGTCTCACAGTAACGCTCACTTAACTGACATAAGTGGACAGTTTCTTGGCTTCCATGGCGCTAACTGTGACTGACAGATGTCAAAGATGACGCACACCGACATAAACAGCACGCAAACACAATATAATGACGAATGTCGAAGTGAAACTTACTTATTCGCTGATACTTTTATCGACACATACGAGCAGCTTGACAGGGAAGCAGTTGGAGCGAGTTTAGTTTTAGCGGCAAAAGAAGGATTTCTGTATGAGCTGCTGCTATTGGTCAGATGGCCCGAAGGGGGCGGGTTTAACGGGAGGGAAGAGAGAAGCGCTCCATAATCTGACCGCGACAGCCCGTTAACGGGTTTATATAGTTGACGTTTAACGACCCTGTGCTTTGTTTCCTTTGCTTCAACTACCACACTATGCTGTCTGGCAGTCACCTGGTCTGATAGAGGTCACGTGACATACCCCTGCCCGGCTCATGTGCCACACGTACAGCTAGCCTCCCCGCACTCGCCTCTTGAAATGAGGCACGCCGGTGCTAATTTCGAGTTCTCTCGATAGTAAATTGCTGGCGGAAGCCGCGGGGTTTCGGTTTCCGCCAGCAATTTACTATCGAGAGAACTCGAAATTAACTGACGTGACATGTAGGTATGAGGTACAGGGGTTAATTATTTATTATTATTTAATTTGTTGATGTTTTGTTTCTGGGGTAAAGAGTGAGCTTACTGTCTGATCCATACTCCGGAGCAGAAGGTGGCGGTAATGCACCAACAAGATGGATGCCAACCGCCGTTAAACTTCGAGAAGAAGAAGAAGAATAAATAACTGGAGGGCCGACCCTTACTAGATACAGCTCAGGAAGGAGGGACATGCTGGGAGAAATGGAAAGACAAGGGATGAAAGGAAGAGAGATAAGTAATATACTAGAGTGGGGCTCACATGTCGAAGTGTCCCTGAGCAAGACACTGAACTCCCCGGGCGCCGCTCAGGGCAGCCCACTGCTCCTTAAGATATTAAGGATGGGTTAAATGCAGAGGACAAATTTCATGTATGTATGTACTATGGCAATAAAAAACGATTTTCATATTAATTTAGTAAGCTGGGAAGAAGGTGCTGGACAAACCTTTTACGAGCAACAGGACTGATGGGGGAAGTGTAGTAGTTGGGAACCGGAAGATGGCAGTAATGCAACAAAAAGAAGGATGCAAGCTGCTGTTAAACACCACAGAAGAAGACGAAGAAGAAGAAGAAGAAGAAGAAGAAGAAGAAGAAGAAGAAGGAGGAGGAGGAGGAGCAGAAGAAGAAGAAGGAGGAGGAGGAGCAGAAGAAGAAGGAGGAGGAGGAGCAGAAGAAGAAGAAGGAGGAGCAGAAGAAGAAGGAGGAGGAGGAGCAGAAGAAGAAGAAGGAGGAGGAGGAGGAGGAGCAGAAGAAGAAGAAGAAGGAGGAGGAGCAGAAGAAGAAGAAGAAGGAGGAGGAGGAGCAGAAGAAGAAGAAGGAGGAGGAGGAGGAGCAGAAGAAGAAGAAGGAGGAGCAGAAGAAGAAGGAGGAGGAGGAGCAGAAGAAGAAGAAGGAGGAGGAGGAGGAGGAGCAGAAGAAGAAGAAGAAGGAGGAGGAGCAGAAGAAGAAGAAGAAGGAGGAGGAGGAGCAGAAGAAGAAGAAGGAGGAGGAGGAGGAGCAGAAGAAGAAGTAGGAGGAGGAGGAGCAGAAGAAGAAGAAGGAGGAGGAGGAGCAGAAGAAGGAGGAGCAGAAGAAGAAGAACAACAACAACAGGAAGAAGAAGGAGGAGGAGCAGAAGAAGAAGGAGGAGGAGGAGCAGAAGAAGAAGTAGGAGGAGGAGGAGGAGGAGGAGCAGAAGAAGAAGTAGGAGGAGGAGCAGAAGAAGAAGAAGGAGGAGGAGCAGAAGAAGAAGAAGGAGGAGGAGCAGAAGAAGAAGAAGAAGTAGGAGGAGCAGAAGAAGAAGAAGAAGAACAAGAACAAGAACAACAACAGGAACAAGGAGGAGGAGGAGCAGAAGAAGAAGTAGGAGGAGGAGGAGGAGGAGCAGAAGAAGAAGAAGAAGGAGGAGGAGGAGCAGAAGAAGGAGGAGGAGGAGCAGAAGAAGAACAACAACAGGAACAACAACAAGAAGGAGGAGGAGCAGAAGAACAAGAACAACAACAGGAACAAGAAGGAGGAGGAGCAGAAGAAGAACAACAACAACAAGGAGGAGAAGAAGAAGAAGAAGAAGAAGACGGGCTGACCCAGTACTGGGGCTCTGTGGAGCGAAACGCCTCAGAGAAACACATGATCTGAAAGCTGGAAACCCGAAGATTAATTTTAGATGCAGCTCAGCATACGTCGAACAAATTAAAATAGATTGTAAAGGTGTAAAATGGCTTAAAACATTACGATTAGAAGTATAAGTTCTCTTTTATGTCACACAGATTTGGTTCTAAATTTAACAATTTTTGACTTCTTGAGAATTAATAAAAAATGATCCCTCCAAAATACAACATTAAAAACACCTTGAGGATTCCCATAGAAAAAGCCATGATGTCATTTGGTATCAATAACGTTTGACATTTAGAGATTTCTACAGGAATAGCTTTTTTCCAGTGGAATAGAATCCAGTGGACTCAACCTAAATATGAAAACATGTATCTCAGTTTAGGTTAGGGTTAGATTAGGTTACAATGTAATACACAGCGCTGTGCCATCAGTGTCTAATTTCATTTTTGAATTTATGCAAATTTTAAATCTATTTAAAAGAAATCTCACATACCCCCCTGGACGGCCTTCGCGTAACTCCATTTGAGAACCCCTGGAGTAGGGCATGTCTGAAAAGGGGAGACACATTTTCATTCACATCTAGAGGTGACAGGTCAGGGGACCCTCTGAAAATCTTCATGCCAGTTAGTTCCATTTGAGTACCTTCACTCTGGCATTCAGACTGAGTCTGTTACAAGAAGTTCAAGTAATCACTTCACGTGCTTGGCTTAGATTCATCCGCTGCATCGGTGAGTAGAGGAACTCAAGCTGGAGGCTCAGCCCTCCAGTCTTGCTGAGAGGGACTTCAGGTTGGCAGTTTCCATACGGATAACATCCGGCTGCACAGTTGGGAGCCATGTGACATGTGGCTGTATTCATGAATCAACACACTAGAGGCACAAGCAGGTGTTTTAAAACGTAATGAAGCGCGTCAACATTTGGACTTGTCAGCAAAAGCGCATGTGGAACTAATAGGATTAATGATGGCTGTATTCACTGGTACTGTGCATGCCCACTCACTGGCATGGCTTACTGGGACATTTACGGAGCCATGGTGAACGTCCTCATTTACACCTGTGCCTTTCCTGCTTCGACAAGTCAAGATGTCTGCAAAGAAGATGATCTATTTTACTACTGGGTGCCATATTCCAAATAACAATAATCGCTGTGTTGTACTTAGAACATCATTATCTTACAAATATTGTACAATAATGAGTTGTTAAGCAGCACCCTGCTAGTGTCTGAGGGTTGGTAAAGGCTGTTATAATATCAGAATTTAACGACACAACTACTGTGGACGAAATAATTCACCATATTGATATTATACCGATAGTCAAATTCATCTTTAACTTTGTTTATTGTCTCTTTTATGGCATTTTAAAAATAAAATCCGAGTGGAGGGGGTGGAGAGAAAGTGTGTAACTTCAATAGTGTGATTTAAGAGGCACTGGTTTATTTACATGATATAATCGTGTGTGTATTGTTAACATGACATCAATATTTCATTTTTTTAATATTGCGGTTGTAGTCGATAACAGTCGCAACATCCTTATTATTATATTTGTTTTGTATTTATTCATAATGTAGAGTGTCTCCGCTCAAGACTTAAACATTAGGATTTAATGTAGTTTTGTCCATCCAAAATGTTTTGGCTTTAATGAGTCTTGTGTTGGATGATCTTGATTATGTCTCTCTAGATTATTCCAGTAATCATTTAAACTTGTAATGCTGAGGTTGGAGTTGTTCTAAAAGGCACCTGAACATATTCTCAAAGCCTGAATCAATGTTGTATAAAGAAATGTATTTGCTGCAGACCAACACGTTTCCTTTATACCCTTTATTATGTATTATTAATTATGTATTCATCATTTTACATATTATGACAAATTACTTATTAGACTAAATGTGTGTGTTGCATTTGTACACACATTGGACAATAAATAGGACAATATATTTCTGTTAAACTGGGAATATGTGCAATGTCCCAGCTTTATGTCATGACGTGAACGCATCATAAGACGTGTCTCATTTCCCAGCTTCCTCTGCACTTCCTGCTTTCCACCGCAGAGGCAAAAAGCCTGAACCAAAACAAGATGCGATAGTTTAAACTTCCCCGATGAGCTGCGATCAGTGACAGCGTTGTTTAACGCTTCTCGAGACGTTTGTCTTCCTGCTCCTGTAAATGTCACATATCTGTACGGGAGGCGCTGGGCACTAAATCAAACTCACGATGCAGTTCTCTCCCACCAACGGAGACTTTACGTTCGTCTCTTCGACGGAGGCTGAAGGTAAGCTAATGCTAACTAGCGCTCCACAGCTAGCTACTGCTAACTAGCGCTCCGCAGCTAGCTAATGCCAACTAGCGCTCCACAGGTAGCTACTGCTAACTAGCGCTCCGCAGCTAGCTAATGCTAACTAGCGCTCCGCAGCTAGCTAGCAGGCCGGAGCAGAGCACCAAACGGACTGTGTTTGGACCCGGGTGACTGACCCTGTTCGGACGGGTCACAGGGTCAGTCACCCGGGTCCAAACACACGGACCGACGTGTGGGTCGACGTTGTGTTTTTCCAAATAGCCGCTCTTAACGTCCCTTATTTAGCTAACTGTGCTAGCTACTGTTAGCGCTGCTAGCTTAACTAATTCAGGACCGATACGTGTCGCCCACAAACAAACAGTTCTACTCTTTGTGACATCTTGCTTATGTTGTCTTAAAATAATACCCTGAAGACCAAACGGGACCATTCAGATCCGGGTCTCTTTCATGACGAAGCACGAAACGGATACTGAGCAGAACTTGTAAACAATAACCAGCTCCATGCAGTAGAAACGAGTGCAATTAAAAGGTCAAATTATATACAATAACCAACGCAGAATAAGCACAACATAAAATGCAATGCTATAAACTGAGAGTCAAGTACATGTTCCTACAAGCTGCAGAATTGTCCTTGAATATTTAACAGTACTTGGGACATATTTATATATAAATAAGCCATGTTCACTGTGGACCTCCCAATGAAATGAAGTGTTTGCATGTTGTCTAAAAGGACTGTGTTCACAGTGGAGCTTCTTCTGTTATTGATGAAGACAGTTGTCTCCTTGATTAGTTGATCACTCAACTGAATCAGAACCATTTATTCGCCAGGTATGTTTACACAAACAAGGATGTTTTCTTGGCGGAAGGTGCATAACAATAGACATTAGACGAGGCCATCATCAACAACAACAGTGCAATAGATGTTAAATTAAGTACAAAATAAAGTGCTCAGACAAACAGATAACAGTAATGTAAACAAGTGTTCTGTAAGTGTATGTTAAAGTGTAATGTTAACGTCATTTAGTCTAGAAAACTCGGCTCAGAGTCCAACATGATGACTGTTATTATCTTTTTTGGACCGTTAAGAGTCCTCACCCAAAGATATTAAATGTACAGGTAAAGGCAGCACAAACGCACATTGTCCCAATAGGTGACGATTAATTTTCTGTTGATTGACTGATGGTTCCAGCTCTGGGTTGATGTTTTTGTACTCTACTGTTCAATGATGTTTACACGGTACTGATGTAAAAAAATGTGGGCGCTTTCAAGAGATGGATTTATAAAACTTGAGCTCTGTGTAAATTGCTGTATGTATGTGTTTCCTGTTCCCCACGCATCTATAATATTAATAATAATAATACATTGTATTTGTATCGTTCTTTAAAAGGTACTTTATGTGGTGAAAGCAGAATATGATCAATAACAATGTAAACAAGAGAGATGTCGTAACCGTAAGAAACCAAAACACACGTAACTAGCATGACGGGTTAAAAGCAGATTTGAATAAATGAGTTTTATTATGATGATTAAACACTGCAAACCAACGTGTTTTCCCCAGAGCTCAGCGGCACCATCACTGCCCCGGACGTTAAGCTGAACGTGGGCAGCGAGAGCGGTAAAGATCCGTATGCCTCCGCCTTCCTGAGGCAGCGGGGCTACGGCTGGCTGCTGGAGGTGGAGGACGACGACAGCGAGGAGAGCAAACCTCTTCTGTGAGTAGTACATGTGCCTTTTGTTATCTCTTTTGCAATAAATGCATGCCATTGGTCGAGTATCATCCGTCAGCAGGCAGCGTTGGGTCAATCTGGTTGTACTCATGACAGCTCCCTCAATCCTTTTAGTGGCTGCTACAAAAGTCCTACACAGGAACAGGAACTAGCTTAGTGCGTTTATAATTGATCATGCATCTCTAAAGTACCATAACCGTGCACACTGACATGCTAAGGACATGCTAACCAGCTGATAAGCTTTCATTAAAAACCTGTGCTGTGTTCTTTCCCAACTTCATTCACATATCACGGACTCACAGTTTGGAATATTATGGGGATTTCTGTTGGTAGGGCTGGGCAATCCGTCAAAAAGTTATCAAAACCAACATGTTGGCTCTCAACCCATCTAGTCTATATGTTTTAGTAACATACAGGTTGTCCCTAACAGCAAGCTGCTTGTTTCAGACGTATAACAAAGATAATGTCTCTGCACACCCTTAACATCCAGCTGAGGAAATAATGAGATAGCAGACTCAATACAAGTATTACCATTTTTGACAATCACAAGAGATTTGAAATCAAACCCATTTTACTTTGATATTCCTGTTTGAACAAACAGATTACTGATTATGTTCCATACATGTTACTAAGTCATTTCTCATGTGGTATGCCATTTAAAATGGAAACATAGTAGTCCGGAGTTTTGAAACGCTCCGGAGAACGTATACGTTTGAACACTGGGGTTTCCTCCTCGTGTGGACGGCTTTAAAGCGATGACGTAGACGCCCGCGTTGTTTACTTGATTGGGTCTCAGCAGCCACGCCCCGATCACGTGACCCTTTACCGGAGGAAAACAAACAACAACAGCCTCGACTACCGACCGACTACCAGGTTACTTCAACACGGATAACTGATTACAGGCGTTGGATGTCGACACTAGCAGCTGTTCAAATTCATAATTCCACTCCTGCCGACATGCGGAGGAAGCAGCTGTTATTGGAGCGATTAGCCAGCGGCGTTATCAGCCCTACCGTGTTTGAAGTCGCTGTTTGTGGCTTTGAGGAGGACGACAGACGCAAAACAGAGAACTGTCCTTTTCTTATTAATGCTTATTTTGTTCTGTACAACTATTGTGAGGTTCACAAAGAAACTGTAAAGGAATAAAAGTATAAATACTCAGCAGCCTTGTAACTAAGTTTGAGTTGATAGATGAAGATCTTAAATATCAAGCGTGACCGTTTATTATTAACGAGTACTATAGTACTGTTTTTCAACCAATCTGCTTCCTGTTTACACCAGCATGCCCAGTGTGTGAACAGTCATGAGATGTTTGTTTTCAGGCGTGTGGACGGAAATCATTTGGAAACGATGCTGAAACTCCTGTTTTGCCGGAGGTCATTTTAGCTTTTAAACCTCGGATGCACATGTGTATTTAATAAGATATTATTTATTTAAGACCCGGCCGCACTGAAGGCGATAAACGACGTGCCTCGTTTGGGCCGCTGCAGGCATCAGCTTTGAAATGCCAACAGAACCAGCAGTGTTGAAGAGAAACTCACTATTTAGTCAACGTGTTTGTGTGCTCTAGTCCCAGTTCAAGGTTTTTTATTTGCCATTTGTGCCAACAGTCCAGACACATTGGAATTCTTGTGCGGGGCTCTCTCAGTCAACCGTTTAGGAAATATAAAAACACTTTACATAAGGTGGTAATATTACACTTTTAAATACAGTTTTAAAAACAAGTTCTCGACAAAGGAGAGAGCACATGTTACATGACAGTAACAAATAGGCTAGTCGGCTACAGTCGGAGTTCTTGGGACGACAAACACACTCGGTCCGCTCGCTGTCGCACAATGTCGACACAGAGGGAAGCCTCTCTTGCCTCGTGATCGATCTTTGGCTGAGGACGGGGCCGCTGCAGAAAAAGGTCGTCGTCGAGGCCGCTTTAACCGAGCTAAACGTGACAAATAATATAGATTTGAGCTGCTTTCTCCCAGAGCTATCCAAGGATATTAATGCAACACGGAATCATGATGCACAGCTGCTGCTGAAGAGCGAGCGTCTTCCTCTTCATGCCAGTCAGCAGCAGCAGCACAGGAACCAAGAAGTGTGTGTTGATGTTGTCCCTCTTGTTGCCATTTGATCATTTGTCTTTTGCATCGTCTCGTTATAATGCCGGCTTGTCTGTGTGAGAAGGGAGGAGCTGGACATTGACCCGAAGGACATCTATTACAAGATCCGATGTGTGCTGATGCCGATGCCGTCGCTGGGTTATAACCGGCAGGTGGTCCGAGACAACCCGGACTTCTGGGGCCCTCTGGCCGTGGTGCTGCTCTTCTCCATGATCTCCATCTATGGACAGTTCAGGGTGAGCAGTAAACAATACTCACTCCTGTGTCCTCCGTCATCCGCTTCCAGAATTGCATCTTGGCACATGTCCACTGCAGGAACACGTCATAAAAGAATTAGGTCCCCTTTATGGACTGTTTGGTAGGCTTCACTAAGCCCCGCCCCCTGCTGCGACTCCATCAACGGTCTAGAAACGAGTATCACCATTACACAAGGTTTAACCACGACCAGCTCCAAATCCGCGTTCAAGGGACTTGTTTCATGCTGAATCCAGGACACTGCCTTTTTTTCAGTTTGCTCCCCTGCACATAGTATGATCCTTTATTTCTATTTCATCGTGTTTCATCTTTTTAATGTCCTCTGTTTGTCTAATGTGTATGTGGTCACCGTTGTCCCCGTTATGACGCAACAATACGTCGTCTTGTCCAGTTACAACTGGCAAAGTAGCTGGAACTTGCATTTCCAGTAGTATCAGTGGAAACAAAGGCAGTCTCTGTGATAATGGACGCACACAAAGTTGCGTTTGTTTATTTCCTGATTTGAAAAGGCCGTTGCATCACTCAGTCTCATAACATTTATCAGAAACCAGTGACAGGGTTCTTACGGTCATGGAAAACCTGGAAAAGTCATGGAATTTTAAAATGGTTATTTCCAGGCCTGGATAAATCCTTGAAAAAAATAAAATCCCCAAAGTTTAGTAAAAGTCATGTAAATGTGTTATATTCATGTGTTCATGTCGTTCATTTACGCTGAGTTTGAAATAATGAATATGCTTTTAAAAGAAAGACTCAAAATATAAGCAGGCATACATACAGGCATCTATATAAATGTTTATTCTTTTAATCAAACTATTGTCTCATTCATTTGAGTCATTTAAGGTTTACTGTATGCTTTGTATTCTCATTGTTAGTTTAAATACTACATTTACTCACTTTTTCATGTTTACACCCAGATTTCACTAAATGTTTGTCATGGACATTTGGTTTAAAGTCATGGAGAAGTCATGAAACCCATTGGTCAGAATGAGTATAAACCCTGTAGTGACTGTTGCCTGTTTATGCTCGTTAAAGATAGAAACCCGCAGCTTCAAGTTAAAGACCTCAGAATTCCTGTAAAGACACATTTGTGGATCTGTTCTTTTGCTCATGTGGTTGAATATGTGGACGTGTGGGAGGGAGGTCAGTGAATCGTCATGGGAACACTGAACTCTGCTTCTCCTTTGCAGGTTGTGTCTTGGATCATCACCATCTGGATATTTGGATCACTAACCATCTTCCTGCTGGCCCGTGTTCTGGGTGGAGAGGTAAGTGCCGCTCCTTATCGTCTCCGTGGAAGTCCAGTCGCACACGACGGGTTCTGACGGAGTCCATTGTTCATTGTTCTCTTGAGCAGGTTTCCTTCGGCCAGGTTCTCGGAGTGATCGGATATTCCCTTCTTCCTCTCATCGTCATCGCCCCTCTGCTCTTGGTGATCAGAGGGTTCGAGGTGGTTTCTACACTAATCAAAGTAAGTCCATGCTTATTTGTCATGCTGTGTAAAAATACAACTTTTTACATAAAGCTAGATGTCTATGGTTGTTTTTATTTTAGTTTCCCGCTCAGCATTTATTTGATAAATACGTTTTTAAAAGCATTTATTTAGTCCTGCAAAAGAACAGTGTATTGATAAGAGTAGCTGCTTGTAGTACATCTATCCTAAAGGTACCTCTCCATACCTGAAGGTTTACTTGGTCACCACTAGATGTCACTAAATCTTACACACTGCTCCTTTAATCGGTCAACAGTCTGTCGGTATATTTATTAACATCCCTAATGATTACACTTTCTAGCAAAGAGAATACAATCCCACTGTCTGTGGAGTGAGGCGCTTGTAAAACATTTTTAACATCATTATTATGTCCTGTGTAATATCTTACACGGCAGCATTTAGATGCACATTACAGGGTTCATATGTTTATGGAAAACCTGGAAAAGTCATGGAATTTAAAAATGGTTATTTCCAGGCCTGGAAAAGTCCTTGAAAAAATAAAATCCCAAAGTTTAGTAAAAGTCATGTAAATGTGTTATATTCATGTGTTCATGTCGTTCATTTACGCTGAGTTTGAAATAATGAATATGCTTTTAAAAGAAAGACTCAAAATATAAGCAGGCATACATACAGGCATCTATATAAATGTTTATTCTTTTAATCAAACTATTGTCTCATTCATTTGAGTCATTTAAGGTTTACTGTATGCTTTGTATTCTCATTGTTAGTTTAAATACTACATTTACTCACTTTTTACTGTTTACACCCAGATTTCACTAAATGTTTGCTCATGGACATTTGATTTAAAGTCATGGAAAAGTCCTGGATCCACTGGTCAACATGAGTCTGAACCCTGCATGACCTCTGTGAATCAATGAGATGTTCTTCTGTTCTCTCTTCCAGCTGTTCGGCGTGTTCTGGGCGGCTTACAGCGCGGCTTCGCTGCTCGTCGGAGATGAATTTAAAACGAAGAAGCCCCTTCTCATTTATCCCATTCTCCTTTTGTACATCTACTTCCTGTCATTATATACTGGTGTGTGACCGGATGAATTGAAACTGGACCTTTTCATGGACACTGACCCTGGGACATCGGGGGAGTCAAACTACAGAACCAAGATTTCTTTTTTTTTTTTTTAAGGTGTTTATTTCTTTTTTTAACTCTATTAAAGTGTAGACTGTTGGGATGTTAGAAATATATAACCATGTATATAGTTGTGTCCCTCATGTCTTTGGTCAATAAAGTGCACATGCTTTCACAGCGTGACCGTCAGGATGCAGACTTCTCGTTATAGACGCAGGCTTCTATATTCATCTAGGGGTTTCTTTTTCTTCTGGATCCAACTGAACAATGTGGTGCCAAATGTGTGGCGTTGATCCTGAAGGAAGACTCCAAGAGAAGAGACGGCCCACAAAGAAAGGAAGAGATGGTTGAGCGTAATGTTCTAAACTGTTGTGTACTATGAGTGTCCATCTCTACCTTTTTATTTTCCCCACAGGCTCGTTTTCTTAATTTATGGATCTTAGCAGCAGAAGCAAGTGGGCAGTTGGAGGGATATAAAGCATTGTCTGCTGAATGTGGTGCCTTGTTTTCCAGCCGTTTAATACAGGAATATAATCATTTCATCAACAATTACAGTAAATTCATAGTTATTTGGCACTTGAACTTCTGGTGTTTCCTTTTTCTTTCATTAGTCAGCATTTTTACACAGTTTTTTTTTGTTAGATGTCTGAAATAACCTCTGTGGTTTTGTGCTACAGAATAAAATACGTCGGTAAGTATCCTGCCAGTGAATCTTTTAGCTTTTACGTGTTTTTTTTTAAAGTGGCTAAACGGTGACATCGTTCCTTTATAGCCTGACGTTAGCTTATTGCTATTGCCGATTGCATTACACTTTAAAAAAATCACAAAGGTGATATTAATTTGTGAAGATTCTCTTGCTGAAGTAAATTAGTACGTATTATAAACCTTTATTTGCCACAGCTTATTATTGCTATAATCCAAAATCCTTGACTTATTGAGGGAACCAGTGCGACGCTAACTTCCTGGATGGCACACAAACACATCAGTGGAGTCACCCACAACACCCCATTAGTTAGTCATAAGATAATTCCTATAATGCATTTTAATTGTATATGTTTTAACCGTAATGTCACACTGGAAAAGTAGCTGCCCAGGAATACAGCACACATGTCTAAGTGTCCCAGGACAAGACACTGAACCCCAACTTGCAGGAATGCACATATCCAACTGTACAACATATACATGTAAAAGGTCAAAAGGTCATTGATCAGGCTGTTCACAAGTCTATTGGCTTCATAAAACCAAGCGTCCTCTTTTTGTTCTCCATGCAGCTGATCTGTAACTCATTCCTGATGGAGCAGCCTAAAGTATTCAGGGCGGGACCATCGATCACCATAAAAGCTTTTTTTGAGCCCTCGCTCAGCATAAGATGTACGAGGCATGTTTGTGTTTGTGCTGAAGAAAGACAATGCAGCATTGAAAACAGCCTCATGATGTTCTCTGATAAGACCTCAGATGTTTTATTCGTGTGTTCCTCTCTCTGAATACTTGGTTGGTATGTAGGAGCAAACAGAACAGGGTTCTGCTCAGTGGTTAGAGATCCGTCTGCTCCTGAACAGAACCATCATTAGTCCATCATAAGACATTCAATGAACTGATGACATGCAGGTAAAGCTCCATCCAGTCGACAGCTGGTAGAAACACCTACAACTTTGGATGCATTGTTTACATCTGCATGTCTGTGATTTATGCATATACAGTGGGGAAAAAAAGTATTTAGTCAGCCACCAATTGTGCAAGTTCTCCCACTTAAAGAGATGAGAGAGGCCTGTAATTTTCATCATAGGTACACTTCAACTATGAGAGACAGAATGGGGGGAAAGAATCCAGGAAATCACATTGTAGGATTTTTAATGAATTAACTGGTGAATTCCTCTGTAAAATAAGTATTTGGTCACCTACAAACAAGATCTGGGGCTCCACGCAAGATCTCACCCCGTGGGGTCAAAATGATCACAAGAACGGTGAACAAAAATCCCAGAACCACACGGGGGACCTAGTGAATGACCTGCAGAGAGCTGGGACCAAAGTAACAAAGGCCACCATCAGTAACACACTACGCCGCCAGGGACTCAAACCCTGCAGTGCCAGACGTTCCCCCTGCTCAAGCCAGTACATGTCCAGGCCCGTCTGAAGTTCGCTAGAGAGCATCTGGATGATGCAGAAGAGGATTGGGAGAATGTCATATGGTCAGATGAAACAAAAATAGAACTTTTTGGTAGAAACTCAACTAGTCGTGTTTGGAGGAGAAAGAACACCATACCTACTGTGAAGCATGGGGGTGGACACATCATGCTTTGGGGCTGTTTTTCTGCAAAGGGACCAGGACGACTGATCCGCGTAAAGGAAAGAATGAATGGGGCCATGTATCGTGAGATTTTGAGTGAAAACCTCCTTCCATCAGCAAGGGCATTGAAGATGAAACGTGGCTGGGTCTTTCAGCACGACAATGATCCCAAACACACCGCCGGGCAACGAAGGAGTGGCTTCGTAAGAAGCATTTCAAGGTCCTGGAGTGGCCTAGCCAGTCTCCAGATCTCAACCCCATAGAAAACCTTTGGAGGGAGTTGAAAGTCTGTGTTGCCCAGCGACAGCCCCAAAACATCACTGCTCTAGAGGAGATCTGCATGGAGGAATGGGCCAAAATACCAGCAACAGTGTGTGAAAACCTTGTGAAGACTTACAGAAAACCTTTGACCTCTGTCATTGCTAACAAATGGTATATAACAAAGTATTGAGATGAACTTTTGTTATTGACCAAATACTTATTTTCCGCCATAATTTGCAAATAAATTCTTTAAAAATCAGACAATGTGATTTTCTGGATTTTCTTTTCTCATTCTATCTCTCATAGTTGAGGTATAGCTATGATGAACATTACAGGCCTCTCATCTTTTTAAGTGGGAGAACTTGCACAATTGGTGGCTGACTAAATACTTTTTCTCCCCACTGTATATATATAAAAAAGTTGCTGGAATTCTCAAGGTAAATAATGTGGACAGCCTGAACTACAGTCTTGTGTTCTGGTTTAGTCCTTAACTCGTGTAAAATCACACAACCAAGTTCTTTATGAATGTAAATAAAATATGTATTATTACTACTAACTTCACAAACACCACTAATAACTGCTAAAGCAACAAATGAATAGATAAATGTGATGTTGATTGAGCACAATGGGCTGCAGAGGCCCGCCGTATTTACCAGGTCAAACCAAAGCAATGAGATTTAATTAATGCAATGTTCAAGTCCATATGAGTTAAATGTTGATGGAAGATTCATTCTTATTAATTAGCATCAACCCCACTACCATAGGAACATGTAGTTTTTGTTGGTGTAAATGATGTTTATTCTCAAAAGAACAGAGTACACAGTTATACATTCACGTGTCATGTTTCATTTTCTCCTCCCAACACAGAACACATCGCACTGCTTCAATTGTCAAAAAGCACATTACAGTATTAATAACTCAAGTATACACAAAAGCAACAATGGTGTAGGAGGGTATTACAGACAAACAGAAACAAGTAATGAGTTTGAGAAATGGGAAGTTATTGCTATTATTAATTACTACAACAGCGTCACGATAACTAAATAAAAAAAAAAAACGTCCAAGGCCACAGAAATGGTTTATGAATCTAATGAGAGAGTCTTCAATTCATCATGTTATGATCGGACCCCAAGTAGATTTTAATTTCTCAGGGTGTCTCTGGTGATTGCTGCTCTAATGGTATTCCTGTGAACCAAAAGAGGACACACCTCTTTGTGTCGGTCTACATACACATACACACACATTTCCCCCCGGCTTCATTGATGACCCAGACCGCTGTAATGCAACATAAGAGTCACTTCAAAGTAAAAGCTCAGTTCCAGTTGTAAGCCGCGTCCACTGTGGAAATCAAAATGATGAGTGACACCATGCAGCCTACACACTAGCAACATGGAACATGAAGTGCAGCTCCTCTCTCATATACAGCCCAACAACTACTTGCTAAGCTATAACTTTAATAATAATAATAATAATGCATTTCATTTTTAACTTTCAAAAGAATCTCAGAGTGCCACAGAGCCAATCTATATTAAAACTAATAAAAACTTAGTTAAAACATAGTTAAAGCAACCCATAATAAAACATTTGTAGCTGACAATGAACACCAGGTAAAAGATGCCTTCCTGAATAAAAAGGTTTTTAGGCCAGTCAACCTTCAGACAGACTATTAAATTCTGTTTATTTTATATAGCCCAAAATCACAAATTACAAATTTTCCTCTGAGGGCTTTACAGTCTGTACACATAACATCCCTGTCCCGGGACCTCACATCGGATCAGGAAAAATAAAAATAAAAATAGAAAAAAACGTTCCCGGGGAAGACACAAAGCAGTCCAGGCAGTTTCATATGTTTTGCAGGTATTTGGTAAAGTCAGGATCACAAGGTGTCACAATGCATTGTGAGGGTAACACATTGAACCCAATTGCAGGACAATCCTCCCCACGGATGTTGAGGCCTTCCACCCAAAGCCACATTGTCCTGGTGGCACTAGAGGAAAGGTCACGAGGACACATCCTCTGGGGACCGGGAACGTCAGGACATCCGTCCAGCAGACGTCGGGCACCATGGATACCTGAACCGGCTCACGAGAATCTACTGAACTCTCATTTGAACACGAGATATTTCGCAAACATGTCAACCTGGAGGCATGCGGGGATCAGAAGGATTCTTTCACCTGGGACAGAGCCGTGAACACGAAAGCTTGGTTAATGATACCACTGCATGCCAGTGTGGTTAGAATAGAGAGATACAACCCTGCAAGCTCCCAATGACACCAATGACCATGTGTTTGCTGTCGTTATATTTGAGTGCCATCATTCAGTGTAATGTGCAGACGCTGTGCAGAGAGCTGTCAGGGGAAGGAGAGAGAGATGTTAAACCTGCAGGGTTTGATTCGTTGTATCTGCTCAGTATATGACATGAGCTGTGTTCTCCTTTGAGGAAACATCAGACGTTTATTTTTCAGATTGTTTGGGGCTCATGAACTAGTTAGATTGTCTAAGGTGTCTTTGTGATCATTTCACAGTATTTGCATAAAGCAGTAGTGACTTTAACCTCCTGTTAGCTTTCCTGTCAAGGTTTCCTTCTAAAATGTCCGAACATATAATCAGAATCAGAATCAGCTTTAATGGCCATGTAAGTTTACACATACATGGAATTTGACTCCGGTTTCACTTCAGCTCTTTGTACTTACACACAATATACAGTAAACAAGATAAATATAAACAAGACATATAATTCAACTTTATTTCTTCAGACACATGATTCCACATACACACAGTCGTGTTGTGCCTTAACTTGTTGTTCCGGTTGGGTCAGTTTAAATGGTAAATGATCTGCTGGTCGTCCTTATTTTTCAACACCACTCAGCTTCCAGCGTTGTTCACAATGTCTCTGAACACCTTTTGGCTCCACTGTTGGTAAAGATGAACAGACAACCGGTCCTTTAGCAATCCACTTTAAAATGGATTTGTCCTGATTTGTTATTGTAAAATGTGTAAATTACTTGTAAATTGATGTATAGACCTTCAAAAACCACATTCCCGGTACTAATTTCTACGCAGTAATTCAATAATATATATTACGTCATAGATACAGCGTACACAGACTCTGGTTTAGACTAGTGCCGTATGTGTTTTATTAATATAGAACGCTCGTGCCGTGCCAAAACTGTCTGACCGCTGCTATTAACGCACACTTAAATAGTTTCCTAATCTGTTTTTGCACTATATGTTATATGTTTTTGCACTATGTTTATATGTCTTTGCACTATGTTTATATGTTTATATGTTGTTTATATGTTTATATGTTGTTTATATGTTATATGTTGTTTAGTTTAGATGTTGTTTATATGTTTATATGTTATATGTTGTTTAGTTTAGATGTTGTTTAT